>CAJVQJ010000030.1:0-306751 GCA_911387685.1 Dolichovespula media | reverse complement strand
GAGGAATAACAACGATGATAATGACGATAATAACGACGACATAACGATGATGATTATGACAAAATAACGACGAATATTAACGACGATAATTATGAGGATAATAAGGACGATAACAACGATGATAATGACGATATAAACGACGATGATTATGACAAAATAACGACGATATTATCGACGATAATTATGTGGATAATAAGGACGATAACAACGATGATAATGACGATAATAACGACGACATTAACGACGATGATTAAGACAAAATAACGACGATATTAACGACGATAATTATGAGGATAATAAGGACGATAACAACGATGATAATGACGATATAAACGACGATGATTATGACAAAATAACGACGATATTATCGACGATAATTATGTGGATAATAAGGACTATAACAACGATGATAATGACGATAATAACGACGACATTAACGACGAAGATTATGACTATATAACGACGTTATTAACGACGATAATAACGACGATAATAACGACGATATTAACGACGATAATAACGACGATAATAACGACGATATTAACGACGATAAAAAAAAGATAATGACAATAATAACGACGATATTAACGATGATAATTATGACGATAACAACGAAGATAATGACGATAATAACGACTACATTAACGACGATGATTATGACAAAATAACGACGATATTAACGACGATAATTATGAGGATAATAAGGACGATAACAACGATGATAATGACAATATAAACGACGATGATTATGACAAAATAGCGACGATATTAACGACGATAATTATGAGGATAATAAGGACGATAACAACGATGATAATGACGACATTAACGACGATATTAACGACGATAATAACGACGATAATAACGACGATATTAACGACGATAATAACGACGATAAAAAGAAGATAATGACAATAATAACGACAGTATTAACGATGATAATTATGACGATAACAACGAAGATAATGACGATAATAACGACGACATTAACGACGATGATTATGACAAAATAACGACGATAATAACGACGATAATTATGAGGATAACAACGATGATAATGACGATAATAACGACGACATTAACGACGATGATTATGTGGATATAAGGACTATAACAACGATGATAATGACGATATAAACGACGATGATTATGACAAAATAACGACGATATTAACGACGATAATTATGAGGATAATAAAGACGATAACAACGATGATAATGACGATATTAACGACGATATTAACGACGATAATAACGACGATAATAACGACGATATTAACGACGATAATAACGACGATATTAACGACGATAATAACGACGATAAAAAGAAGATAATGACAATAATAACGACAGTATTAACGATGATAATTATGACGAAAACAACGAAGATAATGACGAAATAAAGACGACATTAACGACGATGATTATGACAAAATAACGACGATAATTTTGAGGATAATAAGGACAATAACAACGATGATAATGACGATAATAACGACGACATTAACGACGATGATTATGACAAAATAACGACGATATTAACAACGATAATTATGAGATAATAAGGACGATAACAACGATGATAATGACGATATAAACGACGATGATTATGACAAAATAGCGACGATATTAACGACGATAATTATGAGGATAATAAGGACGATAACAACGATGATAATGACGATAATAACGACGACATTAACGACGATGATTATGACAAAATAACGACGATATTAACGACGATAATTATGAGGATAATAAGGACGATAACAACGATGATAATGACGATATAAACGACGATGATTATGACAAAATAACGACGATATTATCGACGATAATTATGTGGATAATAAGGACTATAACAACGATGATAATGACGATAATAACGACGACATTAACGACGATGATAATGACGATATAACGACGTTATTAACGGACGATAATAACGACGATAATAACGACGATATTAACGACGATAATAACGACGATAATAACGACGATATTAACGACGATAAAAAAAAGATAATGACAATAATAACGACGATATTAACGATGATAATTATGACGATAACAACGAAGATAATGACGATAATAACGGACTACATTAACGACGATGATTATGACAAAATAACGACGATATTTAACGACGATAATTATGAGGATAATAAGGACGATAACAACGACGATAATGACAATATAAACGACGATGATTATGACAAAATAGCGACGATATTAACGACGATAATTATGAGGATATAAGGACGATAACAACGATGATAATGACGATATAACGACGATATTAACGACGATAATAACGACGATAAAAAGAAGATAATGACAATAATAACGACAGTATTAACGATGATAATTATGACGATAACAACGAAGATAATGACGATAATAACGGCGACATTAACGACGATGATTATGACAAAATAACGACGATAATAACGACGATAATTATGAGGATAAACAACGATGATAATGACGATAATAACGACGACATTAAACGATGATGATTATGACAAAATAACGACGATATTAACGACCGATAATTATGAGGATAATAAGGACGATAACAACGATGATAATGACGATATAAACGACGATGATTATGACAAAATAACGACGATATTATCGACGATAATTATGTGGATAATAAGGACGATAACAACGATGATAATGACGATAATAACGACGACATTAACGACGATGATTAAGACAAAATAACGACGATATTAACGACGATAATTATGAGGATAATAAGGACGATAACAACGATGATAATGACGATATAAACGACGATGATTATGACAAAATAACGACGATATTATCGACGATAATTAGTGGATAATAAGGACTATAACAACGATGATAATGACGATAATAACGACGACATTAACGACGAAGATTATGACTATATAACGACGTTATTACGACGATAATAACGACGGATAATAACGACGATATTAACGACGATAATAACGACGATAATAACGACGATATTAACGACGATAAAAAAAAGATAATGACAATAATAACGACGATATTAACGATGATAATTATGACGATAACAACGAAGATAATGACGATAATAACGACTACATTAACGACGATGATTATGACAAAATAACGACGATATTAACGACGATAATTATGAGGGATAATAAGGACGATAACAACGATGATAATGACAATATAAAACGACGATGATTATGACAAAATAGCGACGATATTAACGACGATAATTATGAGGATAATAAGGACGATAACAACGATGATAATGACGACATTAACGACGATATTAACGACGATAATAACGACGATAATAACGACGATATTAACGACGATAATAACGACGATAAAAAGAAGATAATGACAATAATACCGACAGTATTAACGATGATAATTATGACGATAACAACGAAGATAATGACGATATAACGACGACATTAACGACGATGATTATGACAAAATAACGACGATAATAACGACGATAACAACGATGATAATGACGATATTACGACGACATTAACGACGATGATTATGACAAAATAACGACGATATTAACGACGATAATTTTGAGGATAATAAGGACGATAACAACGATGATAATGACGATAATAACGACGATAACGACGATAATAACGACGATAATAACGACGATAATAACGACGATAATTATGAGGATAATAAGGACGATAACAACGATGATAATGACGATATAAACGACGATGATTATGACAAAATAACGACGATATTATCGACGATAATTATGTGGATAATAAGGACTATAACAACGATGATAATGACGATAATAACGACGACATTAACGACGATGATTATGACAAAATAACGACGATAATAACGACGATAATTATGAGGATAACAACGATGATAATGACGATAATAACGACGACATTAACGACGATGATTATGTGGATATTAAGGACTATAACAACGATGATAATGACGATATAAACGACGATGATTATGACAAAATAACGGACGATATTAACGACGATAATTATGAGGATAATAAGGACGATAACAACGATGATAATGACGATATTAACGACGATATTAACGACGATAATAACGACGATAATAACGACGATATTAACGACGATAATAACGACGATATTAACGACGATAATAACGACGATAAAAAGAAGATAATGACAATAATAACGACAGTATTAACGATGATAATTATGACGATAACAACGAAGATAATGACGATAATAAAGACGACCATTAACGACGATGATTATGACAAAATACGACGATAATTTTTGAGGATAATAAGGACAATAACAACGATGATAATGACGATAATAACGACGACATTAACGACGATGATTATGACAAAATAACGACGATATTAACGACGATAATTATGAGGATAATAAGGACGATAACAACGATGATAATGACAATATAAACGGACGATGATTATGACAAAATAACGACGATATTAACGACGATAATTATGAGGATAATAAGGACGATAACAACGATGATAATGACGATATTAACGACGACATTAACGACGATGATTATGACAAAATAACGACGATATTAACGAAGATAATTTTGAGGATAATAAGGACGATAACAACGATGATAATGACAATAAAACGACGATGATTATGACAAAATAGCGACGATATTAACGACGATAATTTGAGGATAATAAGGACGATAACACGATGATAATGACGATATTAACGACGATATTAACGACGATAATAACGACGATAAAAGAAGATAATGACAATAATAACGACAGTATTAACGATGATAATTATGACGATAACAACGAAGATAATGACGATAATAACGGCGACATTAACGACGATGATTATGACAAAATAACGACGATATTAACGACGATAATTATGAGGATATAAGGACGATAACAACGATGATAATGACGAATAAACGACGATGATTATGACAAATAACGACGATATTAACGACGATAATTTGAGGATAATAAGGACGATAACAACGATGATAATGACGATAATAACGACGACATTAACGACGATAATAACGACGATAATAACGACGATATTAACGACGATAAAAAAAAGATAATGACAATAATAACGACGATATTAACGATGATAATTATGACGATAACAACGAAGATAATGACGATAATAACGACTACATTAACGACGATGATTATGACAAAATAACGACGATATTAACGACGATAATTATGAGGATAATAAGGACGATAACAACGACGATAATGACAATATAAACGACGATGATTATGACAAAATAGCGACGATATTAACGACGATAATTATGAGGATAATAAGGACGATAACAACGATGATAATGACGATATTAACGACGATATTAACGACGATAATAACGACGATAAAAAGAAGATAATGACAATAATAACGACAGTATTAACGATGATAATTATGACGATAACAACAGAGATAATGACGATAATAACGGCGACATTAACGACGATGATTATGACAAAATAACGACGATATTAACGACGATAATTATGAGGATAATAAGGACGATAACAACGATGATAATGACGATATTAACGACGATATTACGACGATAATAACGACGATAAAAAGAAGATAATGACAATAATAACGACAGTATTAACGATGATAATTATGACGATAACAACGAAGATAATGACGATAATAACGACGACATTAACGACGATGATTATGGACAAAATAACGACGATATTAACGACGATAATTATGAGGATAATAAGGACGATAACAACGACGATAATGACAATATAAACGACGATGATTATGACAAAATAGCGACGATATTAACGACGATAATTATGAGGATAATAAGGACGATAACAACGATGATAATGACGATATTAACGACGATATTAACGACGATAATAACGACGATAATAACGACGATTATTAACGACGATAATAACGACGATATTAACGACGATAATAACGACGATAAAAAGAAGATAATGACAATAATAACGACAGTATTAACGATGATAATTATGACGATAACAACGAAGATAATGACGATAATAAAGACGACATTAACGACGATGATTATGACAAAATAACGACGATAATTTTGAGGATAATAAGGACAATAACAACGATGATAATGACGATAATAACGACGACATTAACGACGATGATTATGACAAAATAACGACGATATTAACAACGATAATTATGAGGATAATAAGGACGATAACAACGATGATAATGACGATATAAACGACGATGATTATGACAAAATAGCGACGATATTAACGACGATAATTATGAGGATAATAAGGACGATAACAACGATGATAATGACGATAATAACGACGACATTAACGACGATGATTATGACAAAATAACGACGATATTAACGACGATAATTATGAGGATAATAAGGACGATAACAACGATGATAATGACGATATAAACGACGATGATTATGACAAAATAACGACGATATTATCGACGATAATTATGTGGATAATAAGGACTATAACAACGATGATAATGACGATAATAACGACGACATTAACGACGATGATAATGACAATATAACGACGATATTAACGACGATAATAACGACGATAATAACGACGATATTAACGACGATAATAACGACGATAATAACGACGATATTAACGACGATAAAAAAAAGATAATGACAATAATAACGACGATATTAACGATGATAATTATGGACGGATAACAACGAAGATAATGACGATAATAACGACTACATTAACGACGATGATTATGACAAAATAACGACGATATTAACGACGATAATTATGAGGATAATAAGGACGATAACAACGACGATAATGACAATATAAACGACGATGATTATGACAAAATAACGACGATATTAACGACAGATAATTATGAGGATAATAAGGACGATAACAACGATGATAATGACGATATTAACGACGATATTAACGACGATAATAACGACGATAAAAGAAGATAATGACAATAATAACGACAGTATTAACGATGATAATTATGACGATAACAACGAAGATATGACGATAATAACGGCGACATTAACGACGATGATTATGACAAAATAACGACGATAATAACGACGATAATTATGAGGATAACAACGATGATAATGACGATAATAACGACGACATTAACGATGATGATTATGACAAATAACGACGATATTAACGACGATAATTATGAGGATAATAAGGACGATAACAACGATGATTATGACGATATAAACGACGATGATTATGACAAAATAACGACGATATTATCGACGATAATTATGTGGATAATAAGGGACGATAACAACGATGATAATGACGATAATAACGACGACATTAACGACGATGATTAAGACAAAATAACGACGATATTAACGACGATAATTATGAGGATAATAAGGACGATAACAACGATGATAATGACGATATATAACGACGATGATTATGACAAATACGACGATATTATCGACGATAATTATGGTGGGAGTAATAAGGACTATAACAACGATGATAATGGACGATAATAACGTACGACATTAACGACGAAGATTATGACTATATAACGACGTTATTAACGACGATAATAACGACGATAATAACGACGATATTAACGACGATAATAACCGACGATAATAACGACGATATTAACGACGATAAAAAAAAGATAATGACAATAATAACGACGATATTAACGATGATAATTATGACGATATCAACGAAGATAATGACGATAATAACGACTACATTAACGACGATGATTATGACAAAATAACGACGATATTAACGACGATAATTATGAGGATAATAAGGACGATAACAACGATGATAATGGACAATATAAACGACGATGATAAAGACAAAATAACGACGATATTAACGACGATAATTATGAGGATAATAAGGACGATAACAACGATGATAATGACGACATTAACGACGATATTAACGACGATAATAAACGACGATAATAACGACGATATTAACGACGATAAAAACGACGATAAAAAGAAGATAATGACAATAATAACGACAGTATTAACGATGATAATTATGACGATAACAACGAAGATAATGACGATAATAACGACGACATTAACGACGATGATTATGACAAAATAACGACGATAATAACGACGATAATTATGAGGATAACAACGATGATAATGACGATATTAACGACGACATTAACGACGATGATTATGACAAAATAACGACGATATTAACGACGATAATTTTGAGGATAATAAGGACGATAACAACGATGATAATGACGATAATAACGACGACATTAACGACGATAATAACGACGATAATAACGACGATAATAACGACGATAATTATGAGGATAATAAGGACGATAACAACGATGATAATGACGATATAAACGACGATGATTATGACAAAATAACGACGATATTATCGACGATAATTATGTGGATAATAAGGACTATAACAACGATGATAATGACGATAATAACGACGACATTAACGACGATGATTATGACAAAATAACGACGATAATAACGACGATAATTATGAGGATAACAACGATGATAATGACGATAATAACGACGACATTAACGACGATGATTATGTGGATATTAAGGACTATAACAACGATGATAATGACGATATAAACGACGATGATTATGACAAAATAACGACGATATTAACGACGATAATTATGAGGATAATAAAGACGATAACAACGATGATAATGACGATATTAACGACGATATTAACGACGATAATAACGACGATAATAACGACGATATTAACGACGATAATAACGACGATATTAACGACGATAATAACGACGATAAAAAGAAGATAATGACAATAATAACGACAGTATTAACGATGATAATTATGACGATAACAACGAAGATAATGACGATAATAAAGACGACATTAACGACGATGATTATGACAAAATAACGACGATAATTTTGAGGATAATAAGGACAATAACAACGATGATAATGACGATAATAACGACGACATTAACGACGATGATTATGACAAAATAACGACGATATTAACGACGATAATTATGAGGATAATAAGGACGATAACAACGATGATAATGACAATATAAACGACGATGATTATGACAAAATAGCGACGATATTAACGACGATAATTATGAGGATAATAAGGACGATAACAACGATGATAATGACGATATTAACGACGACATTAACGACGATGATTATGACAAAATAACGACGATATTAACGAAGATAATTTTGAGGATAATAAGGACGATAACAACGATGATAATGACAATATAAACGACGATGATTATGACAAAATAGCGACGATATTAACGACGATAATTATGAGGATAATAAGGACGATAACAACGATGATAATGACGATATTAACGACGATATTAACGACGATAATAACGACGATAAAAAGAAGATAATGACAATAATAACGACAGTATTAACGATGATAATTATGACGATAACAACGAAGATAATGACGATAATAACGGCGACATTAACGACGATGATTATGACAAAATAACGACGATATTAACGACGATAATTATGAGGATAATAAGGACGATAACAACGATGATAATGACGATATAAACGACGATGATTATGACAAAATAACGACGATATTAACGACGATAATTTTGAGGATAATAAGGACGATAACAACGATGATAATGACGATAATAACGACGACATTAACGACGATAATAACGACGATAATAACGACGATATTAACGACGATAAAAAAAAGATAATGACAATAATAACGACGATATTAACGATGATAATTATGACGATAACAACGAAGATAATGACGATAATAACGACTACATTAACGACGATGATTATGACAAAATAACGACGATATTAACGACGATAATTATGAGGATAATAAGGACGATAACAACGACGATAATGACAATATAAACGACGATGATTATGACAAAATAGCGACGATATTAACGACGATAATTATGAGGATAATAAGGACGATAACAACGATGATAATGACGATATTAACGACGATATTAACGACGATAATAACGACGATAAAAAGAAGATAATGACAATAATAACGACAGTATTAACGATGATAATTATGACGATAACAACGAAGATAATGACGATAATAACGGCGACATTAACGACGATGATTATGACAAAATAACGACGATAATAACGACGATAATTATGAGGATAACAACGATGATAATGACGATAATAACGACGACATTAACGATGATGATTATGACAAAATAACGACGATATTAACGACGATAATTATGAGGATAATAAGGACGATAACAACGATGATAATGACGATATTAACGACGATATTAACGACGATAATAACGACGATAAAAAGAAGATAATGACAATAATAACGACAGTATTAACGATGATAATTATGACGATAACAACGAAGATAATGACGATAATAACGACTACATTAACGACGATGATTATGACAAAATAACGACGATATTAACGACGATAATTATGAGGATAATAAGGACGATAACAACGACGATAATGACAATATAAACGACGATGATTATGACAAAATAGCGACGATATTAACGACGATAATTATGAGGATAATAAGGACGATAACAACGATGATAATGACGATATTAACGACGATATTAACGACGATAATAACGACGATAAAAAGAAGATAATGACAATAATAACGACAGTATTAACGATGATAATTATGACGATAACAACGAAGATAATGACGATAATAACGGCGACATTAACGACGATGATTATGACAAAATAACGACGATAATAACGACGATAATTATGAGGATAACAACGATGATAATGACGATAATAACGACGACATTAACGATGATGATTATGACAAAATAACGACGATATTAACGACGATAATTATGAGGATAATAAGGACGATAACAACGATGATAATGACGATATAAACGACGATGATTATGACAAAATAACGACGATATTATCGACGATAATTATGTGGATAATAAGGACGATAACAACGATGATAATGACGATAATAACGACGACATTAACGACGATGATTAAGACAAAATAACGACGATATTAACGACGATAATTATGAGGATAATAAGGACGATAACAACGATGATAATGACGATATAAACGACGATGATTATGACAAAATAACGACGATATTATCGACGATAATTATGTGGATAATAAGGACTATAACAACGATGATAATGACGATAATAACGACGACATTAACGACGAAGATTATGACTATATAACGACGTTATTAACGACGATAATAACGACGATAATAACGACGATATTAACGACGATAATAACGACGATAATAACGACGATATTAACGACGATAAAAAAAAGATAATGACAATAATAACGACGATATTAACGATGATAATTATGACGATAACAACGAAGATAATGACGATAATAACGACTACATTAACGACGATGATTATGACAAAATAACGACGATATTAACGACGATAATTATGAGGATAATAAGGACGATAACAACGATGATAATGACAATATAAACGACGATGATTATGACAAAATAACGACGATATTAACGACGATAATTATGAGGATAATAAGGACGATAACAACGATGATAATGACGACATTAACGACGATATTAACGACGATAATAACGACGATAATAACGACGATATTAACGACGATAATAACGACGATAAAAAGAAGATAATGACAATAATAACGACAGTATTAACGATGATAATTATGACGATAACAACGAAGATAATGACGATAATAACGACGACATTAACGACGATGATTATGACAAAATAACGACGATAATAACGACGATAATTATGAGGATAACAACGATGATAATGACGATAATAACGACGACATTAACGACGATGATTATGTGGATAATAAGGACTATAACAACGATGATAATGACGATATAAACGACGATGATTATGACAAAATAACGACGATATTAACGACGATAATTATGAGGATAATAAAGACGATAACAACGATGATAATGACGATATTAACGACGATATTAACGACGATAATAACGACGATAATAACGACGATATTAACGACGATAATAACGACGATATTAACGACGATAATAACGACGATAAAAAGAAGATAATGACAATAATAACGACAGTATTAACGATGATAATTATGACGATAACAACGAAGATAATGACGATAATAAAGACGACATTAACGACGATGATTATGACAAAATAACGACGATAATTTTGAGGATAATAAGGACGATAACAACGATGATAATGACGATAATAACGACGACATTAACGACGATGATTATGACAAAATAACGACGATATTAACAACGATAATTATGAGGATAATAAGGACGATAACAACGATGATAATGACGATATAAACGACGATGATTATGACAAAATAGCGACGATATTAACGACGATAATTATGAGGATAATAAGGACGATAACAACGATGATAATGACGATAATAACGACGACATTAACGACGATGATTATGACAAAATAACGACGATATTAACGACGATAATTATGAGGATAATAAGGACGATAACAACGATGATAATGACGATATAAACGACGATGATTATGACAAAATAACGACGATATTATCGACGATAATTATGTGGATAATAAGGACTATAACAACGATGATAATGACGATAATAACGACGTCATTAACGACGATGATAATGACAATATAACGACGTTATTAACGACGATAATAACGACGATAATAACGACGATATTAACGACGATAATAACGACGATAATAACGACGATATTAACGACGATAAAAAAAAGATAATGACAATAATAACGACGATATTAACGATGATAATTATGACGATAACAACGAAGATAATGACGATAATAACGACTACATTAACGACGATGATTATGACAAAATAACGACGATATTAACGACGATAATTATGAGGATAATAAGGACGATAACAACGACGATAATGACAATATAAACGACGATGATTATGACAAAATAGCGACGATATTAACGACGATAATTATGAGGATAATAAGGACGATAACAACGATGATAATGACGATATTAACGACGATATTAACGACGATAATAACGACGATAAAAAGAAGATAATGACAATAATAACGACAGTATTAACGATGATAATTATGACGATAACAACGAAGATAATGACGATAATAACGGCGACATTAACGACGATGATTATGACAAAATAACGACGATAATAACGACGATAATTATGAGGATAACAACGATGATAATGACGATAATAACGACGACATTAACGATGATGATTATGACAAAATAACGACGATATTAACGACGATAATTATGAGGATAATAAGGACGATAACAACGATGATAATGACGATATAAACGACGATGATTATGACAAAATAACGACGATATTATCGACGATAATTATGTGGATAATAAGGACGATAACAACGATGATAATGACGATAATAACGACGACATTAACGACGATGATTAAGACAAAATAACGACGATATTAACGACGATAATTATGAGGATAATAAGGACGATAACAACGATGATAATGACGATATAAACGACGATGATTATGACAAAATAACGACGATATTATCGACGATAATTATGTGGATAATAAGGACGATAACAACGATGATAATGACGATAATAACGACGACATTAACGACGAAGATTATGACTATATAACGACGTTATTAACGACGATAATAACGACGATAATAACGACGATATTAACGACGATAATAACGACGATAATAACGACGATATTAACGACGATAAAAAAAAGATAATGACAATAATAACGACGATATTAACGATGATAATTATGACGATAACAACGAAGATAATGACGATAATAACGACTACATTAACGACGATGATTATGACAAAATAACGACGATATTAACGACGATAATTATGAGGATAATAAGGACGATAACAACGATGATAATGACAATATAAACGACGATGATTATGACAAAATAGCGACGATATTAACGACGATAATTATGAGGATAATAAGGACGATAACAACGATGATAATGACGACATTAACGACGATATTAACGACGATAATAACGACGATAATAACGACGATATTAACGACGATAATAACGACGATAAAAAGAAGATAATGACAATAATAACGACAGTATTAACGATGATAATTATGACGATAACAACGAAGATAATGACGATAATAACGACGACATTAACGACGATGATTATGACAAAATAACGACGATAATAACGACGATAATTATGAGGATAACAACGATGATAATGACGATAATAACGACGACATTAACGACGATGATTATGTGGATAATAAGGACTATAACAACGATGATAATGACGATATAAACGACGATGATTATGACAAAATAACGACGATATTAACGACGATAATTATGAGGATAATAAAGACGATAACAACGATGATAATGACGATATTAACGACGATATTAACGACGATAATAACGACGATAATAACGACGATATTAACGACGATAATAACGACGATATTAACGACGATAATAACGACGATAAAAAGAAGATAATGACAATAATAACGACAGTATTAACGATGATAATTATGACGATAACAACGAAGATAATGACGATAATAAAGACGACATTAACGACGATGATTATGACAAAATAACGACAATAATTATGAGGATAATAAGGACAATAACAACGATGATAATGACGATAATAACGACGACATTAACGACGATGATTATGACAAAATAACGACGATATTAACAACGATAATTATGAGGATAATAAGGACGATAACAACGATGATAATGACGATATAAACGACGATGATTATGACAAAATAGCGACGATATTAACGACGATAATTATGAGGATAATAAGGACGATAACAACGATGATAATGACGATAATAACGACGACATTAACGACGATGATTATGACAAAATAACGACGATATTAACGACGATAATTATGAGGATAATAAGGACGATAACAACGATGATAATGACGATATAAACGACGATGATTATGACAAAATAACGACGATATTATCGACGATAATTATGTGGATAATAAGGACTATAACAACGATGATAATGACGATAATAACGACGACATTAACGACGATGATAATGACAATATAACGACGTTATTAACGACGATAATAACGACGATAATAACGACGATATTAACGACGATAATAACGACGATAATAACGACGATATTAACGACGATAAAAAAAAGATAATGACAATAATAACGACGATATTAACGATGATAATTATGACGATAACAACGAAGATAATGACGATAATAACGACTACATTAACGACGATGATTATGACAAAATAACGACGATATTAACGACGATAATTATGAGGATAATAAGGACGATAACAACGACGATAATGACAATATAAACGACGATGATTATGACAAAATAGCGACGATATTAACGACGATAATTATGAGGATAATAAGGACGATAACAACGATGATAATGACGATATTAACGACGATATTAACGACGATAATAACGACGATAAAAAGAAGATAATGACAATAATAACGACAGTATTAACGATGATAATTATGACGATAACAACGAAGATAATGACGATAATAACGGCGACATTAACGACGATGATTATGACAAAATAACGACGATAATAACGACGATAATTATGAGGATAACAACGATGATAATGACGATAATAACGACGACATTAACGATGATGATTATGACAAAATAACGACGATATTAACGACGATAATTATGAGGATAATAAGGACGATAACAACGATGATAATGACGATATAAACGACGATGATTATGACAAAATAACGACGATATTATCGACGATAATTATGTGGATAATAAGGACGATAACAACGATGATAATGACGATAATAACGACGACATTAACGACGATGATTAAGACAAAATAACGACGATATTAACGACGATAATTATGAGGATAATAAGGACGATAACAACGATGATAATGACGATATAAACGACGATGATTATGACAAAATAACGACGATATTATCGACGATAATTATGTGGATAATAAGGACTATAACAACGATGATAATGACGATAATAACGACGACATTAACGACGAAGATTATGACTATATAACGACGTTATTAACGACGATAATAACGACGATAATAACGACGATATTAACGACGATAATAACGACGATAATAACGACGATATTAACGACGATAAAAAAAAGATAATGACAATAATAACGACGATATTAACGATGATAATTATGACGATAACAACGAAGATAATGACGATAATAACGACTACATTAACGACGATGATTATGACAAAATAACGACGATATTAACGACGATAATTATGAGGATAATAAGGACGATAACAACGATGATAATGACAATATAAACGACGATGATTATGACAAAATAGCGACGATATTAACGACGATAATTATGAGGATAATAAGGACGATAACAACGATGATAATGACGACATTAACGACGATATTAACGACGATAATAACGACGATAATAACGACGATATTAACGACGATAATAACGACGATAAAAAGAAGATAATGACAATAATAACGACAGTATTAACGATGATAATTATGACGATAACAACGAAGATAATGACGATAATAACGACGACATTAACGACGATGATTATGACAAAATAACGACGATAATAACGACGATAATTATGAGGATAACAACGATGATAATGACGATATTAACGACGACATTAACGACGATGATTATGACAAAATAACGACGATATTAACGACGATAATTTTGAGGATAATAAGGACGATAACAACGATGATAATGACGATAATAACGACGACATTAACGACGATAATAACGACGATAATAACGACGATAATAACGACGATAATTATGAGGATAATAAGGACGATAACAACGATGATAATGACGATATAAACGACGATGATTATGACAAAATAACGACGATATTATCGACGATAATTATGTGGATAATAAGGACTATAACAACGATGATAATGACGATAATAACGACGACATTAACGACGATGATTATGACAAAATAACGACGATAATAACGACGATAATTATGAGGATAACAACGATGATAATGACGATAATAACGACGACATTAACGACGATGATTATGTGGATATTAAGGACTATAACAACGATGATAATGACGATATAAACGACGATGATTATGACAAAATAACGACGATATTAACGACGATAATTATGAGGATAATAAAGACGATAACAACGATGATAATGACGATATTAACGACGATATTAACGACGATAATAACGACGATAATAACGACGATATTAACGACGATAATAACGACGATATTAACGACGATAATAACGACGATAAAAAGAAGATAATGACAATAATAACGACAGTATTAACGATGATAATTATGACGATAACAACGAAGATAATGACGATAATAAAGACGACATTAACGACGATGATTATGACAAAATAACGACGATAATTTTGAGGATAATAAGGACAATAACAACGATGATAATGACGATAATAACGACGACATTAACGACGATGATTATGACAAAATAACGACGATATTAACGACGATAATTATGAGGATAATAAGGACGATAACAACGATGATAATGACAATATAAACGACGATGATTATGACAAAATAGCGACGATATTAACGACGATAATTATGAGGATAATAAGGACGATAACAACGATGATAATGACGATATTAACGACGACATTAACGACGATGATTATGACAAAATAACGACGATATTAACGAAGATAATTTTGAGGATAATAAGGACGATAACAACGATGATAATGACAATATAAACGACGATGATTATGACAAAATAGCGACGATATTAACGACGATAATTATGAGGATAATAAGGACGATAACAACGATGATAATGACGATATTAACGACGATATTAACGACGATAATAACGACGATAAAAAGAAGATAATGACAATAATAACGACAGTATTAACGATGATAATTATGACGATAACAACGAAGATAATGACGATAATAACGGCGACATTAACGACGATGATTATGACAAAATAACGACGATATTAACGACGATAATTATGAGGATAATAAGGACGATAACAACGATGATAATGACGATATAAACGACGATGATTATGACAAAATAACGACGATATTAACGACGATAATTTTGAGGATAATAAGGACGATAACAACGATGATAATGACGATAATAACGACGACATTAACGACGATAATAACGACGATAATAACGACGATATTAACGACGATAAAAAAAAGATAATGACAATAATAACGACGATATTAACGATGATAATTATGACGATAACAACGAAGATAATGACGATAATAACGACTACATTAACGACGATGATTATGACAAAATAACGACGATATTAACGACGATAATTATGAGGATAATAAGGACGATAACAACGATGATAATGACGATATAAACGACGATGATTATGACAAAATAGCGACGATATTAACGACGATAATTATGAGGATAATAAGGACGATAACAACGATGATAATGACGATATTAACGACGATATTAACGACGATAATAACGACGATAAAAAGAAGATAATGACAATAATAACGACAGTATTAACGATGATAATTATGACGATAACAACGAAGATAATGACGATAATAACGGCGACATTAACGACGATGATTATGACAAAATAACGACGATAATAACGACGATAATTATGAGGATAACAACGATGATAATGACGATAATAACGACGACATTAACGATGATGATTATGACAAAATAACGACGATATTAACGACGATAATTATGAGGATAATAAGGACGATAACAACGATGATAATGACGATATAAACGACGATGATTATGACAAAATAACGACGATATTATCGACGATAATTATGTGGATAATAAGGACGATAACAACGATGATAATGACGATAATAACGACGACATTAACGACGATGATTAAGACAAAATAACGACGATATTAACGACGATAATTATGAGGATAATAAGGACGATAACAACGATGATAATGACGATATAAACGACGATGATTATGACAAAATAACGACGATATTATCGACGATAATTATGTGGATAATAAGGACTATAACAACGATGATAATGACGATAATAACGACGACATTAACGACGAAGATTATGACTATATAACGACGTTATTAACGACGATAATAACGACGATAATAACGACGATATTAACGACGATAATAACGACGATAATAACGACGATATTAACGACGATAAAAAAAAGATAATGACAATAATAACGACGATATTAACGATGATAATTATGACGATAACAACGAAGATAATGACGATAATAACGACTACATTAACGACGATGATTATGACAAAATAACGACGATATTAACGACGATAATTATGAGGATAATAAGGACGATAACAACGATGATAATGACAATATAAACGACGATGATTATGACAAAATAGCGACGATATTAACGACGATAATTATGAGGATAATAAGGACGATAACAACGATGATAATGACGACATTAACGACGATATTAACGACGATAATAACGACGATAATAACGACGATATTAACGACGATAATAACGACGATAAAAAGAAGATAATGACAATAATAACGACAGTATTAACGATGATAATTATGACGATAACAACGAAGATAATGACGATAATAACGACGACATTAACGACGATGATTATGACAAAATAACGACGATAATAACGACGATAATTATGAGGATAACAACGATGATAATGACGATAATAACGACGACATTAACGACGATGATTATGTGGATAATAAGGACTATAACAACGATGATAATGACGATATAAACGACGATGATTATGACAAAATAACGACGATATTAACGACGATAATTATGAGGATAATAAAGACGATAACAACGATGATAATGACGATATTAACGACGATATTAACGACGATAATAACGACGATAATAACGACGATATTAACGACGATAATAACGACGATATTAACGACGATAATAACGACGATAAAAAGAAGATAATGACAATAATAACGACAGTATTAACGATGATAATTATGACGATAACAACGAAGATAATGACGATAATAAAGACGACATTAACGACGATGATTATGACAAAATAACGACGATAATTTTGAGGATAATAAGGACAATAACAACGATGATAATGACGATAATAACGACGACATTAACGACGATGATTATGACAAAATAACGACGATATTAACAACGATAATTATGAGGATAATAAGGACGATAACAACGATGATAATGACGATATAAACGACGATGATTATGACAAAATAGCGACGATATTAACGACGATAATTATGAGGATAATAAGGACGATAACAACGATGATAATGACGATAATAACGACGACATTAACGACGATGATTATGACAAAATAACGACGATATTAACGACGATAATTATGAGGATAATAAGGACGATAACAACGATGATAATGACGATATAAACGACGATGATTATGACAAAATAACGACGATATTATCGACGATAATTATGTGGATAATAAGGACTATAACAACGATGATAATGACGATAATAACGACGACATTAACGACGATGATAATGACAATATAACGACGTTATTAACGACGATAATAACGACGATAATAACGACGATATTAACGACGATAATAACGACGATAATAACGACGATATTAACGACGATAAAAAAAAGATAATGACAATAATAACGACGATATTAACGATGATAATTATGACGATAACAACGAAGATAATGACGATAATAACGACTACATTAACGACGATGATTATGACAAAATAACGACGATATTAACGACGATAATTATGAGGATAATAAGGACGATAACAACGATGATAATGACAATATAAACGACGATGATTATGACAAAATAGCGACGATATTAACGACGATAATTATGAGGATAATGAGGACGATAACAACGATGATAATGACGACATTAACGACGATATTAACGACGATAATAACGACGATAATAACGACGATATTAACGACGATAATAACGACGATAAAAAGAAGATAATGACAATAATAACGACAGTATTAACGATGATAATTATGACGATAACAACGAAGATAATGACGATAATAACGACGACATTAACGACGATGATTATGACAAAATAACGACGATAATAACGACGATAATTATGAGGATAACAACGATGATAATGACGATAATAACGACGACATTAACGACGATGATTATGTGGATAATAAGGACTATAACAACGATGATAATGACGATATAAACGACGATGATTATGACAAAATAACGACGATATTAACGACGATAATTATGAGGATAATAAAGACGATAACAACGATGATAATGACGATATTAACGACGATATTAACGACGATAATAACGACGATAATAACGACGATATTAACGACGATAATAACGACGATATTAACGACGATAATAACGACGATAAAAAGAAGATAATGACAATAATAACGACAGTATTAACGATGATAATTATGACGATAACAACGAAGATAATGACGATAATAAAGACGACATTAACGACGATGATTATGACAAAATAACGACGATAATTTTGAGGATAATAAGGACAATAACAACGGTGATAATGACGATAATAACGACGACATTAACGACGATGATTATGACAAAATAACGACGATATTAACAACGATAATTATGAGGATAATAAGGACGATAACAACGATGATAATGACGATATAAACGACGATGATTATGACAAAATAGCGACGATATTAACGACGATAATTATGAGGATAATAAGGACGATAACAACGATGATAATGACGATAATAACGACGATATTAACGACGATAATAACGACGATATTAACGACGATAATAACAACGATAAAAAGAAGATATTGACAATAATAACGACAGTATTAACGATGATAATTATGACGATAACAACGAAGATAATGACGATAATAATGACGACATTAACGACGATGATTATGAGAAAATAACGACGATAATAACGACGATAATTATGAGGATAATAAGGACGATAACAACGATGATAATGACGATAATAACGACGACATTAACGACGATGATTATGACAAAATAACGACGATATTAACGACGATAATATTGAGGATAATAAGGACGATAACAACGATGATAATGACGATAATAACGACGACATTAACGACGATGATTATGACAAAATAACGACGATATTAACGACGATAATTATGAGGATAATAAGGACGATAACAACGATGATAATGACGATATAAACGACGATATTAACGACGATAATAACGACGATAAAAAGAAGATAATGACAATAATAACGACAGTATTAACGATGATAATTATGACGATAACAACGAAGATAATGACGATAATAACGACGACATTAACGACGATGATTATGACAAAATAACGACGATAATAACGACGATAATTATGAGGATAACAACGATGATAATGACGATAATAACGACGACATTAACGACGATGATTATGACAAAATAACGACGATATTAACGACGATAATTATGAGGATAATAAGGACGATAACAACGATGATAATGACGATATAAACGACGATGATTATGACAAAATAACGACGATATTATCGACGATAATTATGTGGATAATAAGGACGATAACAACGATGATAATGACGATAATAACGACGACATTAACGACGATGATTATGACAAAATAACGACGATATTAACGACGATAATTTTGAGGATAATAAGGACGATAACAACGATGATAATGACGATAATAACGACGACATTAACGACGATAATAACGACGATAATAACGACGATATTAACGACGATAAAAAAAAGATAATGACAATAATAACGACGATATTAACGATGATAATTATGACGATAACAACGAAGATAATGACGATAATAACGACTACATTAACGACGATGATTATGACAAAATAACGACGATATTAACGACGATAATTATGAGGATAATAAGGACGATAACAACGATGATAATGACAATATAAACGACGATGATTATGACAAAATAGCGACGATATTAACGACGATAATTATGAGGATAATAAGGACGATAACAACGATGATAATGACGATATTAACGACGATATTAACGACGATAATAACGACGATAAAAAGAAGATAATGACAATAATAACGACAGTATTAACGATGATAATTATGACGATAACAACGAAGATAATGACGATAATAACGGCGACATTAACGACGATGATTATGACAAAATAACGACGATAATAACGACGATAATTATGAGGATAACAACGATGATAATGACGATAATAACGACGACATTAACGACGATGATTATGACAAAATAACGACGATATTAACGACGATAATTATGAGGATAATAAGGCCGATAACAACGATGATAATGACGATATAAACGACGATGATTATGACAAAATAACGACGATATTATCGACGATAATTATGTGGATAATAAGGACGATAACAACGATGATAATGACGATAATAACGACGACATTAACGACGATGATTATGACAAAATAACGACGATATTAACGACGATAATTATGAGGATAATAAGGACGATAACAACGATGATAATGACGATATAAACGACGATGATTATGACAAAATAACGACGATATTATCGACGATAATTATGTGGATAATAAGGACTATAACAACGATGATAATGACGATAATAACGACGACATTAACGACGATGATTATGACAATATAACGACGTTATTAACGACGATAATAACGACGATAATAACGACGAGATTAACGACGATAATAACGACGATATTAACGACGATAAAAAAAAGATAATGACAATAATAACGACGATATTAACGATGATAATTATGACGATAACAACGAAGATAATGACGATAATAACGACTACATTAACGACGATGATTATGACAAAATAACGACGATATTAACGACGATAATTATGAGGATAATAAGGACGATAACAACGATGATAATGACAATATAAACGACGATGATTATGACAAAATAGCGACGATATTAACGACGATAATTATGAGGATAATAAGGACGATAACAACGATGATAATGACGACATTAACGACGATATTAACGACGATAATAACGACGATAATAACGACGATATTAACGACGATAATAACGACGATAAAAAGAAGATAATGACAATAATAACGACAGTATTAACGATGATAATTATGACGATAACAACGAAGATAATGACGATAATAACGACGACATTAACGACGATGATTATGACAAAATAACGACGATAATAACGATGATAATTATGAGGATAACAACGATGATAATGACGATAATAACGACGACATTAACGACGATGATTATGTGGATAATAAGGACTATAACAACGATGATAATGACGATATAAACGACGATGATTATGACAAAATAACGACGATATTAACGACGATAATTATGAGGATAATAAAGACGATAACAACGATGATAATGACGATATTAACGACGATATTAACGACGATAATAACGACGATAATAACGACGATATTAACGACGATAATAACGACGATATTAACGACGATAATAACGACGATAAAAAGAAGATAATGACAATAATAACGACAGTATTAACGATGATAATTATGACGATAACAACGAGGATAATGACGATAATAAAGACGACATTAACGACGATGATTATGACAAAATAACGACGATAATTTTGAGGATAATAAGGACAATAACAACGATGATAATGACGATAATAACAACGACATTAACGACGATGATTATGACAAAATAACGACGATATTAACAACGATAATTATGAGGATAATAAGGACGATAACAACGATGATAATGACGATATAAACGACGATGATTATGACAAAATAGCGACGATATTAACGACGATAATTATGAGGATAATAAGGACGATAACAACGATGATAATGACGATAATAACGACGATATTAACGACGATAATAACGACGATATTAACGACGATAATAACGACGATAAAAAGAAGATATTGACAATAATAACGACAGTATTAACGATGATAATTATGACGATAACAACGAAGATAATGACGATAATAATGACGACATTAACGACGATGATTATGAGAAAATAACGACGATAATAACGACGATAATTATGAGGATAATAAGGACGATAACAACGATGATAATGACGATAATAACGACGACATTAACGACGATGATTATGACAAAATAACGACGATATTAACGACGATAATATTGAGGATAATAAGGACGATAACAACGATGATAATGACGATAATAACGACGACATTAACGACGATGATTATGACAAAATAACGACGATATTAACGACGATAATTATGAGGATAATAAGGACGATAACAACGATGATAATGACGATATAAACGACGATGATTATGACAAAATAACGACGATATTAACGACGATAATTTTGAGGATAATAAGGACGATAACAACGATGATAATGACGATAATAACGACGACATTAACGACGATAATAACGACGATAATAACGACGATAATAACGACGATATTAACGACGATAAAAAAAAGATAATGACAATAATAACGACGATATTAACGATGATAATTATGACGATAACAACGAAGATAATGACGATAATAACGACTACATTAACGACGATGATTATGACAAAATAACGACGATATTAACGACGATAATTATGAGGATAATAAGGACGATAACAACGATGATAATGACAATATAAACGACGATGATTATGACAAAATAGCGACGATATTAACGACGATAATTATGAGGATAATAAGGACGATAACAACGATGATAATGACGATATTAACGACGATATTAACGACGATAATAACGACGATAAAAAGAAGATAATGACAATAATAACGACAGTATTAACGATGATAATTATGACGATAACAACGAAGATAATGACGATAATAACGACGACATTAACGACGATGATTATGACAAAATAACGACGATAATAACGACGATAATTATGAGGATAACAACGATGATAATGACGATAATAACGACGACATTAACGACGATGATTATGACAAAATAACGACGATATTAACGACGATAATTATGAGGATAATAAGGACGATAACAACGATGATAATGACGATATAAACGACGATGATTATGACAAAATAACGACGATATTATCGACGATAATTATGTGGATAATAAGGACGATAACAACGATGATAATGACGATAATAACGACGACATTAACGACGATGATTATGACAAAATAACGACGATATTAACGACGATAATTATGAGGATAATAAGGACGATAACAACGATGATAATGACGATATAAACGACGATGATTATGACAAAATAACGACGATATTATCGACGATAATTATGTGGATAATAAGGACTATAACAACGATGATAATGACGATAATAACGACGACATTAACGACGATGATTATGACAATATAACGACGTTATTAACGACGATAATAACGACGATAATAACGACGATATTAACGACGATAATAACGACGATATTAACGACGATAAAAAAAAGATAATGACAATAATAACGACGATATTAACGATGATAATTATGACGATAACAACGAAGATAATGACGATAATAACGACTACATTAACGACGATGATTATGACAAAATAACGACGATATTAACGACGATAATTATGAGGATAATAAGGACGATAACAACGATGATAATGACAATATAAACGACGATGATTATGACAAAATAGCGACGATATTAACGACGATAATTATGAGGATAATAAGGACGATAACAACGATGATAATGACGACATTAACGACGATATTAACGACGATAATAACGACGATAATAACGACGATATTAACGACGATAATAACGACGATAAAAAGAAGATAATGACAATAATAACGACAGTATTAACGATGATAATTATGACGATAACAACGAAGATAATGACGATAATAACGACGACATTAACGACGATGATTATGACAAAATAACGACGAAATTAACGACGATAATTATGAGGATAATAAGGACGATAACAACGATGATAATGACGATATAAACGACGATGATTATGACAAAATAACGACGATATTAACGACGATAATTATGAGGATAATAAAGACGATAACAACGATGATAATGACGATATTAACGACGATATTAACGACGATAATAACGACGATAATAACGACGATATTAACGACGATAATAACGACGATATTAACGACGATAATAACGACGATAAAAAGAAGATAATGACAATAATAACGACAGTATTAACGATGATAATTATGACGATAACAACGAAGATAATGACGATAATAAAGACGACATTAACGACGATGATTATGACAAAATAACGACGATAATTTTGAGGATAATAAGGACAATAACAACGATGATAATGACGATAATAACGACGACATTAACGACGATGATTATGACAAAATAACGACGATAATTTTGAGGATAATAAGGACAATAACAACGATGATAATGACGATAATAACGACGACATTAACGACGATGATTATGACAAAATAACGACGATATTAACAACGATAATTATGAGGATAATAAGGACGATAACAACGATGATAATGACGATATAAACGACGATGTTTATGACAAAATAGCGACGATATTAACGACGATAATTATGAGGATAATAAGGACGATAACAACGATGATAATGACGATAATAACGACGATATTAACGACGATAATAACGACGATATTAACGACGATAATAACGACGATAAAAAGAAGATATTGACAATAATAACGACAGTATTAACGATGATAATTATGACGATAACAACGAAGATAATGACGATAATAATGACGACATTAACGACGATGATTATGACAAAATAACGACGATATTAACGACGATAATTATGAGGATAATAAGGACGATAACAACGATGATAATGACGATAATAACGACGACATTAACGACGATGATTATGACAAAATAACGACGATATTAACGACGATAATATTGAGGATAATAAGGACAATAACAACGATGATAATGACGATAATAACGACGACATTAACGACGATGATTATGACAAAATAACGACGATATTAACGACGATAATTATGAGGATAATAAGGACGATAACAACGATGATAATGACGATATAAACGACGATGATTATGACAAAATAGCGACGATATTAACGACGATAATTATGAGGATAATATGGACGATAACAACGATGATAATGACGATAATAACGACGATATTAACGACGATAATAACGACGATATTAACGACGATAATAACGACGATATTAACGACGATAAAAAAAAGATAATGACAATAATAACGACGATATTAACGATGATAATTATGACGATAACAACGAAGATAATGACGATAATAACGACTACATTAACGACGATGATTATGACAAAATAACGACGATATTAACGACGATAATTATGAGGATAATAAGGACGATAACAACGATGATAATGACAATATAAACGACGATGATTATGACAAAATAGCGACGATATTAACGACGATAATTATGAGGATAATAAGGACGATAACAACGATGATAATGACGATATTAACGACGATATTAACGACGATAATAACGACGATAAAAAGAAGATAATGACAATAATAACGACAGTATTAACGATGATAATTATGACGATAACAACGAAGATAATGACGATAATAACGACGACATTAACGACGATGATTATGACAAAATAACGACGATAATAACGACGATAATTATGAGGATAACAACGATGATAATGACGATAATAACGACGACATTAACGACGATGATTATGACAAAATAACGACGATATTAACGACGATAATTATGAGGATAATAAGGACGATAACAACGATGATAATGACGATATAAACGACGATGATTATGACAAAATAACGACGATATTATCGACGATAATTATGTGGATAATAAGGACGATAACAACGATGATAATGACGATAATAACGACGACATTAACGACGATGATTATGACAAAATAACGACGATATTAACGACGATAATTATGAGGATAATAAGGACGATAACAACGATGATAATGACGATATAAACGACGATGATTATGACAAAATAACGACGATATTATCGACGATAATTATGTGGATAATAAGGACTATAACAACGATGATAATGACGATAATAACGACGACATTAACGACGATGATTATGACAATATAACGACGATATTAACGACGATAATAACGACGATAATAACGACGATATTAACGACGATAATAACGACGATATTAACGACGATAAAAAAAAGATAATGACAATAATAACGACGATATTAACGATGATAATTATGACGATAACAACGAAGATAATGACGATAATAACGACTACATTAACGACGATGATTATGACAAAATAACGACGATATTAACGACGATAATTATGAGGATAATAAGGACGATAACAACGATGATAATGACAATATAAACGACGATGATTATGACAAAATAGCGACGATATTAACGACGATAATTATGAGGATAATAAGGACGATAACAACGATGATAATGACGACATTAACGACGATATTAACGACGATAATAACGACGATAATAACGACGATATTAACGACGATAATAACGACGATAAAAAGAAGATAATGACAATAATAACGACAGTATTAACGATGATAATTATGACGATAACAACGAAGATAATGACGATAATAACGACGACATTAACGACGATGATTATGACAAAATAACGACGATAATAACGACGATAATTATGAGGATAACAACGATGATAATGACGATAATAACGACGACATTAACGACGATGATTATGTGGATAATAAGGACTATAACAACGATGATAATGACGATATAAACGACGATGATTATGACAAAATAACGACGATATTAACGACGATAATTATGAGGATAATAAAGACGATAACAACGATGATAATGACGATATTAACGACGATATTAACGACGATAATAACGACGATAATAACGACGATATTAACGACGATAATAACGACGATATTAACGACGATAATAACGACGATAAAAAGAAGATAATGACAATAATAACGACAGTATTAACGATGATAATTATGACGATAACAACGAAGATAATGACGATAATAAAGACGACATTAACGACGATGATTATGACAAAATAACGACGATAATTTTGAGGATAATAAGGACAATAACAACGATGATAATGACGATAATAACGACGACATTAACGACGATGATCATGACAAAATAACGACGATAATTTTGAGGATAATAAGGACAATAACAACGATGATAATGACGATAATAACGACGACATTAACGACGATGATTATGACAAAATAACGACGATATTAACAACGATAATTATGAGGATAATAAGGACGATAACAACGATGATAATGACGATATAAACGACGATGATTATGACAAAATAGCGACGATATTAACGACGATAATTATGAGGATAATAAGGACGATAACAACGATGATAATGACGATAATAACGACGATATTAACGACGATAATAACGACGATATTAACGACGATAATAACGACGATAAAAAGAAGATATTGACAATAATAACGACAGTATTAACGATGATAATTATGACGATAACAACGAAGATAATGACGATAATAATGACGACATTAACGACGATGATTATGACAAAATAACGACGATATTAACGACGATAATTATGAGGATAATAAGGACGATAACAACGATGATAATGACGATAATAACGACGACATTAACGACGATGATTATGACAAAATAACGAAGATATTAACGACGATAATATTGAGGATAATAAGGACAATAACAACGATGATAATGACGATAATAACGACGACATTAACGACGATGATTATGACAAAATAACGACGATATTAACGACGATAATTATGAGGATAATAAGAACGATAACAACGATGATAATGACGATATAAACGACGATGATTATGACAAAATAGCGACGATATTAACGACGATAATTATGAGGATAATAAGGACGATAACAACGATGATAATGACGATAATAACGACGATATTAACGACGATAATAACGACGATATTAACGACGATAATAACGACGATATTAACGACGATAAAAAAAAGATAATGACAATAATAACGACGATATTAACGATGATAATTATGACGATAACAACGAAGATAATGACGATAATAACGACTACATTAACGACGATGATTATGACAAAATAACGACGATATTAACGACGATAATTATGAGGATAATAAGGACGATAACAACGATGATAATGACAATATAAACGACGATGATTATGACAAAATAGCGACGATATTAACGACGATAATTATGAGGATAATAAGGACGATAACAACGATGATAATGACGATATTAACGACGATATTAACGACGATAATAACGACGATAAAAAGAAGATAATGACAATAATAACGACAGTATTAACGATGATAATTATGACGATAACAACGAAGATAATGACGATAATAACGACGACATTAACGACGATGATTATGACAAAATAACGACGATAATAACGACGATAATTATGAGGATAACAACGATGATAATGACGATAATAACGACGACATTAACGACGATGATTATGACAAAATAACGACGATATTAACGACGATAATTATGAGGATAATAAGGACGATAACAACGATGATAATGACGATATAAACGACGATGATTATGACAAAATAACGACGATATTATCGACGATAATTATGTGGATAATAAGGACGATAACAACGATGATAATGACGATAATAACGACGACATTAACGACGATGATTATGACAAAATAACGACGATATTAACGACGATAATTATGAGGATAATAAGGACGATAACAACGATGATAATGACGATATAAACGACGATGATTATGACAAAAAAACGACGATATTATCGACGATAATTATGTGGATAATAAGGACTATAACAACGATGATAATGACGATAATAACGACGACATTAACGACGATGATTATGACAATATAACGACGTTATTAACGACGATAATAACGACGATAATAACGACGATATTAACGACGATAATAACGACGATATTAACGACGATAAAAAAAAGATAATGACAATAATAACGACGATATTAACGATGATAATTATGACGATAACAACGAAGATAATGACGATAATAACGACTACATTAACGACGATGATTATGACAAAATAACGACGATATTAACGACGATAATTATGAGGATAATAAGGACGATAACAACGATGATAATGACAATATAAACGACGATGATTATGACAAAATAGCGACGATATTAACGACGATAATTATGAGGATAATAAGGACGATAACAACGATGATAATGACGACATTAACGACGATATTAACGACGATAATAACGACGATAATAACGACGATATTAACGACGATAATAACGACGATAAAAAGAAGATAATGACAATAATAACGACAGTATTAACGATGATAATTATGACGATAACAACGAAGATAATGACGATAATAACGACGACATTAACGACGATGATTATGACAAAATAACGACGATAATAACGACGATAATTATGAGGATAACAACGATGATAATGACGATAATAACGACGACATTAACGACGATGATTATGTGGATAATAAGGACTATAACAACGATGATAATGACGATATAAACGACGATGATTATGACAAAATAACGACGATATTAACGACGATAATTATGAGGATAATAAAGACGATAACAACGATGATAATGACGATATTAACGACGATATTAACGACGATAATAACGACGATAATAACGACGATATTAACGACGATAATAACGACGATATTAACGACGATAATAACGACGATAAAAAGAAGATAATGACAATAATAACGACAGTATTAACGATGATAATTATGACGATAACAACGAGGATAATGACGATAATAAAGACGACATTAACGACGATGATTATGACAAAATAACGACGATAATTTTGAGGATAATAAGGACAATAACAACGATGATAATGACGATAATAACGACGACATTAACGACGATGATTATGACAAAATAACGACGATATTAACAACGATAATTATGAGGATAATAAGGACGATAACAACGATGATAATGACGATATAAACGACGATGATTATGACAAAATAGCGACGATATTAACGACGATAATTATGAGGATAATAAGGACGATAACAACGATGATAATGACGATAATAACGACGATATTAACGACGATAATAACGACGATATTAACGACGATAATAACGACGATAAAAAGAAGATATTGACAATAATAACGACAGTATTAACGATGATAATTATGACGATAACAACGAAGATAATGACGATAATAATGACGACATTAACGACGATGATTATGACAAAATAACGACGATAATAACGACGATAATTATGAGGATAATAAGGACGATAACAACGATGATAATGACGATAATAACGACGACATTAACGACGATGATTATGACAAAATAACGACGATATTAACGACGATAATATTGAGGATAATAAGGACGATAACAACGATGATAATGACGATAATAACGACGACATTAACGACGATGATTATGACAAAATAACGACGATATTAACGACGATAATTATGAGGATAATAAGGACGATAACAACGATGATAATGACGATATAAACGACGATGATTATGACAAAATAACGACGATATTAACGACGATAATTTTGAGGATAATAAGGACGATAACAACGATGATAATGACGATATTAACGACGATATTAACGACGATAATAACGACGATAAAAAGAAGATAATGACAATAATAACGACAGTATTAACGATGATAATTATGACGATAACAACGAAGATAATGACGATAATAACGACGACATTAACGACGATGATTATGACAAAATAACGACGATAATAACGACGATAATTATGAGGATAACAACGATGATAATGACGATAATAACGACGACATTAACGACGATGATTATGACAAAATAACGACGATATTAACGACGATAATTATGAGGATAATAAGGACGATAACAACGATGATAATGACGATATAAACGACGATGATTATGACAAAATAACGACGATATTATCGACGATAATTATGTGGATAATAAGGACGATAACAACGATGATAATGACGATAATAACGACGACATTAACGACGATGATTATGACAAAATAACGACGATATTAACGACGATAATTATGAGGATAATAAGGACGATAACAACGATGATAATGACGATATAAACGACGATGATTATGACAAAATAACGACGATATTATCGACGATAATTATGTGGATAATAAGGACTATAACAACGATGATAATGACGATAATAACGACGACATTAACGACGATGATTATGACAATATAACGAGGTTATTAACGACGATAATAACGACGATAATAACGACGATATTAACGACGATAATAACGACGATATTAACGACGATAAAAAAAAGATAATGACAATAATAACGACGATATTAACGATGATAATTATGACGATAACAACGAAGATAATGACGATAATAACGACTACATTAACGACGATGATTATGACAAAATAACGACGATATTAACGACGATAATTATGAGGATAATAAGGACGATAACAACGATGATAATGACAATATAAACGACGATGATTATGACAAAATAGCGACGATATTAACGACGATAATAATGAGGATAATAAGGACGATAACAACGATGATAATGACGACATTAACGACGATATTAACGACGATAATAACGACGATAATAACGACGATATTAACGACGATAATAACGACGATAAAAAGAAGATAATGACAATAATAACGACAGTATTAACGATGATAATTATGACGATAACAACGAAGATAATGACGATAATAACGACGACATTAACGACGATGATTATGACAAAATAACGACGATAATAACGACGATAATTATGAGGATAACAACGATGATAATGACGATAATAACGACGACATTAACGACGATGATTATGTGGATAATAAGGACTATAACAACGATGATAATGACGATATAAACGACGATGATTATGACAAAATAACGACGATATTAACGACGATAATTATGAGGATAATAAGGACGATAACAACGATGATAATGACGATATTAACGACGATATTAACGACGATAATAACGACGATAATAACGACGATATTAACGACGATAATAACGACGATATTAACGACGATAATAACGACGATAAAAAGAAGATAATGACAATAATAACGACAGTATTAACGATGATAATTATGACGATAACAACGAAGATAATGACGATAATAAAGACGACATTAACGACGATGATTATGACAAAATAACGACGATAATTTTGAGGATAATAAGGACAATAACAACGATGATAATGACGATAATAACGACGACATTAACGACGATGATTATGACAAAATAACGACGATATTAACAACGATAATTATGAGGATAATAAGGACGATAACAACGATGATAATGACGATATAAACGACGATGATTATGACAAAATAGCGACGATATTAACGACGATAATTATGAGGATAATAAGGACGATAACAACGATGATAATGACGATAATAACGACGATATTAACGACGATAATAACGACGATATTAACGACGATAATAACGACGATAAAAAGAAGATATTGACAATAATAACGACAGTATTAACGATGATAATTATGACGATAACAACGAAGATAATGACGATAATAATGACGACATTAACGACGATGATTATGACAAAATAACGACGATAATAACGACGATAATTATGAGGATAATAAGGACGATAACAACGATGATAATGACGATAATAACGACGACATTAACGACGATGATTATGACAAAATAACGACGATATTAACGACGATAATATTGAGGATAATAAGGACAATAACAACGATGATAATGACGATAATAACGACGACATTAACGACGATGATTATGACAAAATAACGACGATATTAACGACGATAATTATGAGGATAATAAGGACGATAACAACGATGATAATGACGATATAAACGACGATGATTATGACAAAATAGCGACGATATTAACGACGATAATTATGAGGATAATAAGGACGATAACAACGATGATAATGACGATAATAACGACGATATTAACGACGATAATAACGACGATATTAACGACGATAATAACGACGATAAAAAGAAGATATTGACAATAATAACGACAGTATTAACGATGATAATTATGACGATAACAACGAAGATAATGACGATAATAATGACGACATTAACGACGATGATTATGACAAAATAACGACGATAATAACGACGATAATTATGAGGATAATAAGGACGATAACAACGATGATAATGACGATAATAACGACGACATTAACGACGATGATTATGACAAAATAACGACGATATTAACGACGATAATATTGAGGATAATAAGGACGATAACAACGATGATAATGACGATAATAACGACGACATTAACGACGATGATTATGACAAAATAACGACGATATTAACGACGATAATTATGAGGATAATAAGGACGATAACAACGATGATAATGACGATATAAACGACGATGATTATGACAAAATAACGACGATATTAACGACGATAATTTTGAGGATAATAAGGACGATAACAACGATGATAATGACGATATTAACGACGATATTAACGACGATAATAACGACGATAAAAAGAAGATAATGACAATAATAACGACAGTATTAACGATGATAATTATGACGATAACAACGAAGATAATGACGATAATAACGACGACATTAACGACGATGATTATGACAAAATAACGACGATAATAACGACGATAATTATGAGGATAACAACGATGATAATGACGATAATAACGACGACATTAACGACGATGATTATGACAAAATAACGACGATATTAACGACGATAATTATGAGGATAATAAGGACGAAAACAACGATGATAATGACGATATAAACGACGATGATTATGACAAAATAACGACGATATTATCGACGATAATTATGTGGATAATAAGGACGATAACAACGATGATAATGACGATAATAACGACGACATTAACGACGATGATTATGACAAAATAACGACGATATTAACGACGATAATTATGAGGATAATAAGGACGATAACAACGATGATAATGACGATATAAACGACGGTGATTATGACAAAATAACGACGATATTATCGACGATAATTATGTGGATAATAAGGACTATAACAACGATGATAATGACGATAATAACGACGACATTAACGACGATGATTATGACAATATAACGACGTTATTAACGACGATAATAACGACGATAATAACGACGATATTAACGACGATAATAACGACGATATTAACGGCGATAAAAAAAAGATAATGACAATAATAACGACGATATTAACGATGATAATTATGACGATAACAACGAAGATAATGACGATAATAACGACTACATTAACGACGATGATTATGACAAAATAACGACGATATTAACGACGATAATTATGAGGATAATAAGGACGATAACAACGATGATAATGACAATATAAACGACGATGATTATGACAAAATAGCGACGATATTAACGACGATAATTATGAGGATAATAAGGACGATAACAACGATGATAATGACGACATTAACGACGATATTAACGACGATAATAACGACGATAATAACGACGATATTAACGACGATAATAACGACGATAAAAAGAAGATAATGACAATAATAACGACAGTATTAACGATGATAATTATGACGATAACAACGAAGATAATGACGATAATAACGACGACATTAACGACGATGATTATGACAAAATAACGACGATAATAACGACGATAATTATGAGGATAACAACGATGATAATGACGATAATAACGACGACATTAACGACGATGATTATGTGGATAATAAGGACTATAACAACGATGATAATGACGATATAAACGACGATGATTATGACAAAATAACGACGATATTAACGACGATAATTATGAGGATAATAAAGACGATAACAACGATGATAATGACGATATTAACGACGATATTAACGACGATAATAACGACGATAATAACGACGATATTAACGACGATAATAACGACGATATTAACGACGATAATAACGACGATAAAAAGAAGATAATGACAATAATAACGACAGTATTAACGATGATAATTATGACGATAACAACGAAGATAATGACGATAATAAAGACGACATTAACGACGATGATTATGACAAAATAACGACGATAATTTTGAGGATAATAAGGACAATAACAACGATGATAATGACGATAATAACGACGACATTAACGACGATGATTATGACAAAATAACGACGATATTAACAACGATAATTATGAGGATAATAAGGACGATAACAACGATGATAATGACGATATAAACGACGATGATTATGACAAAATAGCGACGATATTAACGACGATAATTATGAGGATAATAAGGACGATAACAACGATGATAATGACGATAATAACGACGATATTAACGACGATAATAACGACGATATTAACGACGATAATAACGACGATAAAAAGAAGATATTGACAATAATAACGACAGTATTAACGATGATAATTATGACGATAATAACGAAGATAATGACGATAATAATGACGACATTAACGACGATGATTATGACAAAATAACGACGATAATAACGACGATAATTATGAGGATAATAAGGACGATAACAACGATGATAATGACGATAATAACGACGACATTAACGACGATGATTATGACAAAATAACGACGATATTAACGACGATAATATTGAGGATAATAAGGACAATAACAACGATGATAATGACGATAATAACGACGACATTAACGACGATGATTATGACAAAATAACGACGATATTAACGACGATAATTATGAGGATAATAAGGACGATAACAACGATGATAATGACGATATAAACGACGATGATTATGACAAAATAGCGACGATATTAACGACGATAATTATGAGGATAATAAGGACGATAACAACGATGATAATGACGATAATAACGACGATATTAACGACGATAATAACGACGATATTAACGACGATAATAACGACGATAAAAAGAAGATATTGACAATAATAACGACAGTATTAACGATGATAATTATGACGATAACAACGAAGATAATGACGATAATAATGACGACATTAACGACGATGATTATGACAAAATAACGACGATAATAACGACGATAATTATGAGGATAATAAGGACGATAACAACGATGATAATGACGATAATAACGACGACATTAACGACGATGATTATGACAAAATAACGACGATATTAACGACGATAATATTGAGGATAATAAGGACGATAACAACGATGATAATGACGATAATAACGACGACATTAACGACGATGATTATGACAAAATAACGACGATATTAACGACGATAATTATGAGGATAATAAGGACGATAACAACGATGATAATGACGATATAAACGACGATGATTATGACAAAATAACGACGATATTAACGACGATAATTTTGAGGATAATAAGGACGATAACAACGATGATAATGACGATAATAACGACGACATTAACGACGATAATAACGACGATAATAACGACGATAATAACGACGATATTAACGACGATAAAAAAAAGATAATGACAATAATAACGACGATATTAACGATGATAATTATGACGATAACAACGAAGATAATGACGATAATAACGACTACATTAACGACGATGATTATGACAAAATAACGACGATATTAACGACGATAATTATGAGGATAATAAGGACGATAACAACGATGATAATGACAATATAAACGACGATGATTATGACAAAATAGCGACGATATTAACGACGATAATTATGAGGATAATAAGGACGATAACAACGATGATAATGACAATATAAACGACGATGATTATGACAAAATAGCGACGATATTAACGACGATAATTATGAGGATAATAAGGACGATAACAACGATGATAATGACGACATTAACGACGATATTAACGACGATAATAACGACGATAATAACGACGATATTAACGACGATAATAACGACGATAAAAAGAAGATAATGACAATAATAACGACAGTATTAACGATGATAATTATGACGATAACAACGAAGATAATGACGATAATAACGACGACATTAACGACGATGATTATGACAAAATAACGACGATAATAACGACGATAATTATGAGGATAACAACGATGATAATGACGATAATAACGACGACATTAACGACGATGATTATGTGGATAATAAGGACTATAACAACGATGATAATGACGATATAAACGACGATGATTATGACAAAATAACGACGATATTAACGACGATAATTATGAGGATAATAAAGACGATAACAACGATGATAATGACGATATTAACGACGATATTAACGACGATAATAACGACGATAATAACGACGATATTAACGACGATAATAACGACGATATTAACGACGATAATAACGACGATAAAAAGAAGATAATGACAATAATAACGACAGTATTAACGATGATAATTATGACGATAACAACGAAGATAATGACGATAATAAAGACGACATTAACGACGATGATTATGACAAAATAACGACGATAATTTTGAGGATAATAAGGACAATAACAACGATGATAATGACGATAATAACGACGACATTCACGACGATGATTATGACAAAATAACGACGATATTAACAACGATAATTATGAGGATAATAAGGACGATAACAACGATGATAATGACGATATAAACGACGATGATTATGACAAAATAGCGACGATATTAACGACGATAATTATGAGGATAATAAGGACGATAACAACGATGATAATGACGATAATAACGACGATATTAACAACGATAATAACGACGATATTAACGACGATAATAACGACGATAAAAAGAAGATATTGACAATAATAACGACAGTATTAACGATGATAATTATGACGATAACAACGAAGATAATGACGATAATAATGACGACATTAACGACGATGATTATGACAAAATAACGACGATAATAACGACGATAATTATGAGGATAATAAGGACGATAACAACGATGATAATGACGATAATAACGACGACATTAACGACGATGATTATGACAAAATAACGACGATATTAACGACGATAATATTGAGGATAATAAGGACGATAACAACGATGATAATGACGATAATAACGACGACATTAACGACGATGATTATGACAAAATAACGACGATATTAACGACGATAATTATGAGGATAATAAGGACGATAACAACGATGATAATGACGATATAAACGACGATGATTATGACAAAATAACGACGATATTAACGACGATAATTTTGAGGATAATAAGGACGATAACAACGATGATAATGACGATAATAACGACGACATTAACGACGATAATAACGACGATAATAACGACGATAATAACGACGATATTAACGACGATAAAAAAAAGATAATGACAATAATAACGACGATATTAACGATGATAATTATGACGATAACAACGAAGATAATGACGATAATAACGACTACATTATCGACGATGATTATGACAAAATAACGACGATATTAACGACGATAATTATGAGGATAATAAGGACGATAACAACGATGATAATGACAATATAAACGACGATGATTATGACAAAATAGCGACGATATTAACGACGATAATTATGAGGATAATAAGGACGATAACAACGATGATAATGACGATATTAACGACGATATTAACGACGATAATAACGACGATAAAAAGAAGATAATGACAATAATAACGACAGTATTAACGATGATAATTATGACGATAACAACGAAGATAATGACGATAATAACGACGACATTAACGACGATGATTATGACAAAATAACGACGATAATAACGACGATAATTATGAGGATAACAACGATGATAATGACGATAATAACGACGACATTAACGACGATGATTATGACAAAATAACGACGATATTAACGACGATAATTATGAGGATAATAAGGACGATAACAACGATGATAATGACGATATAAACGACGATGATTATGACAAAATAACGACGATATTATCGACGATAATTATGTGGATAATAAGGACGATAACAACGATGATAATGACGATAATAACGACGACATTAACGACGATGATTATGACAAAATAACGACGATATTAACGACGATAATTATGAGGATAATAAGGACGATAACAACGATGATAATGACGATATAAACGACGATGATTATGACAAAATAACGACGATATTATCGACGATAATTATGTGGATAATAAGGACTATAACAACGATGATAATGACGATAATAACGACGACATTAACGACGATGATTATGACAATATAACGACGTTATTAACGACGATAATAACGACGATAATAACGACGATATTAACGACGATAATGACGACGATAATAACGACGATATTAACGACGATAAAAAAAAGATAATGACAATAATAACGACGATATTAACGATGATAATTATGACGATAACAACGAAGATAATGACGATAATAACGACTACATTAACGACGATGATTATGACAAAATAACGACGATATTAACGACGATAATTATGAGGATAATAAGGACGATAACAACGATGATAATGACAATATAAACGACGATGATTATGACAAAATAGCGACGATATTAACGACGATAATTATGAGGATAATAAGGACGATAACAACGATGATAATGACGATATTAACGACGATATTAACGACGATAATAACGACGATAATAACGACGATATTAACGACGATAATAACGACGATAAAAAGAAGATAATGACAATAATAACGACAGTATTAACGATGATAATTATGACGATAACAACGAAGATAATGACGATAATAACGACGACATTAACGACGATGATTATGACAAAATCACGACGATAATAACGACGATAATTATGAGGATAACAACGATGATAATGACGATAATAACGACGACATTAACGACGATGATTATGTGGATAATAAGGACTATAACAACGATGATAATGACGATATAAACGACGATGATTATGACAAAATAACGACGATATTAACGACGATAATTATGAGGATAATAAAGACGATAACAACGATGATAATGACGATATTAACGACGATATTAACGACGATAATAACGACGATAATAACGACGATATTAACGACGATAATAACGACGATATTAACGACGATAATAACGACGATAAAAAGAAGATAATGACAATAATAACGACAGTATTAACGATGATAATTATGACGATAACAACGAAGATAATGACGATAATAAAGACGACATTAACGACGATGATTATGACAAAATAACGACGATAATTTTGAGGATAATAAGGACAATAACAGCGATGATAATGACGATAATAACGACGACATTAACGACGATGATTATGACAAAATAACGACGATATTAACAACGATAATTATGAGGATAATAAGGACGATAACAACGATGATAATGACGATATAAACGACGATGATTATGACAAAATAGCGACGATATTAACGACGATAATTATGAGGATAATAAGGACGATAACAACGATGATAATGACAATATAAACGACGATGATTATGACAAAATAGCGACGATATTAACGACGATAATTATGAGGATAACAACGATGATAATGACGATAATAACGACGACATTAACGACGATGATTATGTGGATAATAAGGACTATAACAACGATGATAATGACGATATAAACGACGATGATTATGACAAAATAACGACGATATTAACGACGATAATTATGAGGATAATAAAGACGATAACAACGATGATAATGACGATATTAACGACGATATTAACGACGATAATAACGACGATAATAACGACGATATTAACGACGATAATAACGACGATATTAACGACGATAATAACGACGATAAAAAGAAGATAATGACAATAATAACGACAGTATTAACGATGATAATTATGACGATAACAACGAAGATAATGACGATAATAAAGACGACATTAACGACGATGATTATGACAAAATAACGACGATAATTTTGAGGATAATAAGGACAATAACAGCGATGATAATGACGATAATAACGACGACATTAACGACGATGATTATGACAAAATAACGACGATATTAACAACGATAATTATGAGGATAATAAGGACGATAACAACGATGATAATGACGATATAAACGACGATGATTATGACAAAATAGCGACGATATTAACGACGATAATTATGAGGATAATAAGGACGATAACAACGATGATAATGACAATATAAACGACGATGATTATGACAAAATAGCGACGATATTAACGACGATAATTATGAGGATAACAACGATGATAATGACGATAATAACGACGACATTAACGACGATGATTATGTGGATAATAAGGACTATAACAACGATGATAATGACGATATAAACGACGATGATTATGACAAAATAACGACGATATTAACGACGATAATTATGAGGATAATAAAGACGATAACAACGATGATAATGACGATATTAACGACGATATTAACGACGATAATAACGACGATAATAACGACGATATTAACGACGATAATAACGACGATATTAACGACGATAATAACGACGATAAACAGAAGATAATGACAATAATAACGACAGTATTAACGATGATAATTATGACGATAACAACGAAGATAATGACGATAATAAAGACGACATTAACGACGATGATTATGACAAAATAACGACGATAATTTTGAGGATAATAAGGACAATAACAGCGATGATAATGACGATAATAACGACGACATTAACGACGATGATTATGACAAAATAACGACGATATTAACAACGATAATTATGAGGATAATAAGGACGATAACAACGATGATAATGACGATATAAACGACGATGATTATGACAAAATAGCGACGATATTAACGACGATAATTATGAGGATAATAAGGACGATAACAACGATGATAATGACGATAATAACGACGATATTAACGACGATAATAACGACGATATTAACGACGATAATAACGACGATAAAAAGAAGATATTGACAATAATAACGACAGTATTAACGATGATAATTATGACGATAACAACGAAGATAATGACGATAATAATGACGACATTAACGACGATGATTATGACAAAATAACGACGATAATAACGACGATAATTATGAGGATAATAAGGACGATAACAACGATGATAATGACGATATAAACGACGATGATTATGACAAAATAACGACGATATTAACGACGATAATAATGAGGATAATAAGGACGATAACAACGATGATAATGACGATAATAACGACGACATTAACGACGATGATTATGACAAAATAACGACGATATTAACGACGATAATATTGAGGATAATAAGGACGATAACAACGATGATAATGACGATAATAACGACGACATTAACGACGATGATTATGACAAAATAACGACGATATTAACGACGATAATTATGAGGATAATAAGGACGATAACAACGATGATAATGACGATATAAACGACGATGATTATGACAAAATAACGACGATATTAACGACGATAATTTTGAGGATAATAAGGACGATAACAACGATGATAATGACGATAATAACGACGACATTAACGACGATAATAACGAAGATAATAACGACGATAATAACGACGATATTAACGACGATAAAAAAAAGATAATGACAATAATAACGACGATATTAACGATGATAATTATGACGATAACAACGAAGATAATGACGATAATAACGACTACATTAACGACGATGATTATGACAAAATAACGACGATATTAACGACGATAATTATGAGGATAATAAGGACGATAACAACGATGATAATGACAATATAAACGACGATGATTATGACAAAATAGCGACGATATTAACGACGATAATTATGAGGATAATAAGGACGATAACAACGATGATAATGACGATATTAACGACGATATTAACGACGATAATAACGACGATAAAGAGAAGATAATGACAATAATAACGACAGTATTAACGATGATAATTATGACGATAACAACGAAGATAATGACGATAATAACGACGACATTAACGACGATGATTATGACAAAATAACGACGATAATAACGATGATAATTATGACGATAACAACGAAGATAATGACGATAATAACGACTACATTAACGACGATGATTATGACAAAATAACGACGATATTAACGACGATAATTATGAGGATAATAAGGACGATAACAACGATGATAATGACAATATAAACGACGATGATTATGACAAAATAGCGACGATATTAACGACGATAATTATGAGGATAATAAGGACGATAACAACGATGATAATAACGACGATATTAACGACGATAATAACGACGATAAAAAGAAGATAATGACAATAATAACGACAGTATTAACGATGATAATTATGACGATAACAACGAAGATAATGACGATAATAACGACGACATTAACGACGATGATTATGACAAAATAACGACGATAATAACGACGATAATTATGAGGATAACAACGATGATAATGACGATAATAACGACGACATTAACGACGATGATTATGTGGATAATAAGGACTATAACAACGATGATAATGACGATATAAACGACGATGATTATGACAAAATAACGACGATATTAACGACGATAATTATGAGGATAATAAAGACGATAACAACGATGATAATGACGATATTAACGACGATATTAACGACGATAATAACGACGATAATAACGACGATATTAACGACGATAATAACGACGATATTAACGACGATAATAACGACGATAAAAAGAAGATAATGATAATAATAACGACAGTATTAACGATGATAATTATGACGATAACAACGAAGATAATGACGATAATAAAGACGACATTAACGACGATGATTATGACAAAATAACGACGATAATTTTGAGGATAATAAGGACAATAACAGCGATGATAATGACGATAATAACGACGACATTAACGACGATGATTATGACAAAATAACGACGATATTAACAACGATAATTATGAGGATAATAAGGACGATAACAACGATGATAATGACGATATAAACGACGATGATTATGACAAAATAGCGACGATATTAACGACGATAATTATGAGGATAATAAAGACGATAACAACGATGATAATGACGATAATAACGACGATATTAACGACGATAATAACGACGATATTAACGACGATAATAACGACGATAAAAAGAAGATATTGACAATAATAACGACAGTATTAACGATGATAATTATGACGATAACAACGATGATAATGACGATATAAACGACGATGATTATGACAAAATAACGACGATATTAACGACGATAATTTTGAGGATAATAAGGACGATAACAACGATGATAATGACGATAATAACGACGACATTAACGACGATAATAACGACGATAATAACGACGATAATAACGACGATATTAACGACGATAAAAAAAAGATAATGACAATAATAACGACGATATTAACGATGATAATTATGACGATAACAACGAAGATAATGACGATAATAACGACTACATTAACGACGATGATTATGACAAAATAACGACGATATTAACGACGATAATTATGAGGATAATAAGGACGATAACAACGATGATAATGACAATATAAACGACGATGATTATGACAAAATAGCGACGATATTAACGACGATAATTATGAGGATAATAAGGACGATAACAACGATGATAATGACGATATTAACGACGATATTAACGACGATAATAACGACGATATTAACGACGATAATAACGACGATAAAACGAAGATAATGACAATAATAACGACAGTATTAACGATGATAATTATGACGATAACAACGAAGATAATGACGATAATAAAGACGACATTAACGACGATGATTATGACAAAATAACGACGATAATTTTGAGGATAATAAGGACGATAACAACGATGATAATGACGATAATAACGACGACATTAACGACGATAATAACGACGATAATAACGACGATAATAACGACGATATTAACGACGATAAAAAAAAGATAATGACAATAATAACGACGATATTAACGATGATAATTATGACGATAACAACGAAGATAATGACGATAATAACGACTACATTAACGACGATGATTATGACAAAATAACGACGATATTAACGACGATAATTATGAGGATAATAAGGACGATAACAACGATGATAATGACGATATAAACGACGATGATTATGACAAAATAGCGACGATATTAACGACGATAATTATGAGGATAATAAGGACGATAACAACGATGATAATGACGATATTAACGACGATATTAACGACGATAATAACGACGATATTAACGACGATAATAACGACGATATTAACGAAGATAATAACGACGATAAAAAGAAGATAATGACAATAATAACGACAGTATTAACGATGATAATTATGACGATAACAACGAAGATAATGACGATAATAATGACGACATTAACGACGATGATTATGACAAAATAACGACGATAATAACGACGATAATTATGAGGATAATAAGGACGATAACAACGATGATAATGACGATATAAACGACGATGATTATGACAAAATAACGACGATATTAACGACGATAATAATGAGGATAATAAGGACGATAACAACGATGATAATGACGATATTAACGACGATGATTATGACAAAATAACGACGATATTAACGACGATAATAATGAGGATAATAAGGACGATAACAACGATGATAATGACGATAATAACGACGACATTAACGACGATGATTATGACAAAATAACGACGATATTAACGACGATAATTATGAGGATAATAAGGACGATAACAACGATGATAATGACGATATAAGCGACGATGATTATGACAAAATAACGACGATATTAACGACGATAATAATGAGGATAATAAGGACGATAACAACGATGATAATGACGATAATAACGACGACATTAACGACGATGATTATGACAAAATAACGACGATATTAACGACGATAATTATGAGGATAATAAGGACGATAACAACGATGATAATGACGATATAAACGACGATGATTATGACAAAATAACGACGATATTAACGACGATAATAATGAGGATAATAAGGACGATAACAACGATGATAATGACGTTAATAACGACGACATTAACGACGATGATTATGACAAAATAACGACGATATTAACGACGATAATTATGAGGATAATAAGGACGATAACAACGATGATAATGACGATATAAACGACGATGATTATGACAAAATAACGACGATATTAACGACGATAATAATGAGGATAATAAAAACGATAACAACGATGATAATGACGTTAATAACGACGACATTAACGACGATGATTATGACAAAATAACGACGATATTAACGACGATAATTTTGAGGATAATAAGGACGATAACAACGATGATAATGACGATAATAACGACGACATTAACGACGATGATTATGACAAAATAACGAGGATATTAACGAAGATAACAACGATGATAATGACGATATTAACGACGATATTAACGACATAATAACGATGATATTAACGACGATAATAACGACAATAAAAAGAAGATGACAATAATAACGACGATATTAACGATGATAATTATGACGATAATAACGACAATAACGACGATATTAACGACGATAATAACGACGATAAAAAGAAGATAATGACAATAATAACGACAGTATTAACGATGATAATTATGACGATAACAACGAAGATAATGACGATAATAAAGACGACATTAACGACGATGATTATGACAAAATAACGACGATAATTTTGAGGATAATAAGGACGATAACAACGATGATAATGACGATAATAACGACGACATTAACGACGATGATTATGACAAAATAACGACGATATTAACGACGATAATTATGAGGATAATAAGGACGATAACAACGATGATAATGACGATATAAACGACGATGATTATGACAAAATAACGACGATATTAACGACGATAATAATGAGGATAATAAGGACGATAACAACGATGATAATGACGATAATAACGACGATGATTATGACAAAATAACGACGATATTAACGACGATAAAAAGAAGATAATGACAATAATAACGACGATATTAACGATGATAATTATGACAATAATAACGACAATAACGACGATATTAACGACGATAATAACGACGATAAAACGAAGATAATGACAATAATAACGACAGTATTAACGATGATAATTATGACGATAACAAAGAAGATAATGACGATAATAAACACGACATTAACGACGATGATTATGACAAAATAACGACGATAATTTTGAGGATAATAAGGACGATAACAACGATGATAATGACGATAATAACGACGACATTAACGACGATGATTATGACAAAATAACGACGATATTAACGACGATAATTATGAGGATAATAAGGACGATAACAACGATGATAATGACGATATAAACGACGATGATTATGACAAAATAACGACGATATTAACGACGATAATTATGAGAATAATAAGGACGATAACAACGATGATAATGACGATATTAACGACGATATTAACGACGATAATAACGACGATAATAACGACGATATTAACGACGATAATAACGAAAATATTAACGACGATAATAACGACGATAAAAAGAAGATAATGACAATAATAACGACAGTATTAACGATGATAATTATGACGATAACAACGAAGATAATGACGATAATAATGACGACATTAACGACGATGATTATGACAAAATAACGACGATAATAACGACGATAATTATGAGGATAATAAGGACGATAACAACGATGATAATGACGATATAAACGACGATGATTATGACAAAATAACGACGATATTAAAGACGATAATAATGAGGATAATAAGGACGATAACAACGATGATAATGACGATAATAACGACGACATTAACGACGATGATTATGACAAAATAACGACGATATTAACGACGATAATATTGAGGATAATAAGGACGATAACAACGATGATAATGACGATAATAACGACGACATTAACGACGATGATTATGACAAAATAACGACGATATTAACGTCGATAATTATGAGGATAATAAGGACGATAACAACGATGATAATGACGATATAAACGACGATGATTATGACAAAATAACGACGATATTAACGACGATAATATTGAGGATAATAAGGACGATAACAACGATGATAATGACGATAATAACGACGACATTAACGACGATGATTATGACAAAATAACGACGATATTAACGACGATAATTATGAGGATAATAAGGACGATAACAACGATGATAATGACGATATAAACGACGATGATTATGACAAAATAACGACGATATTAACGACGATAATTTTGAGGATAATAAGGACGATAACAACGATGATAATGACGATAATAACGACGACATTAACGACGATAATATCGACGATAATAACGACGATATTAACGACGATAATAACGACGATATTAACGACGATAATAGCGACGATAAAAAGAAGATAATGACAATAATAACGACAGTATTAACGATGATAATTATGACGATAACAACGAAGATAATGACGATAATAACGACGACATTAACGACGATGATTATGACAAAATAACGACGATAATAACGACGATAATTATGAGGATAATAAGGACGATAACAACGATGATAATGACGATATAAACGACGATGATTATGACAAAATAACGACGATATTAACGACGATAATAATGAGGATAATAAGGACGATAACAACGATGATAATGACGATATAAGCGACGATGATTATGACAAAATAACGACGATATTAACGACGATAATAATGAGGATAATAAGGACGATAACAACGATGATAATGACGATAATAACGACGACATTAACGACGATGATTATGACAAAATAACGACGATATTAACGACGAAAATTATGAGGATAATAAGGACGATAACGACGATGATAATGACGATATAAACGACGATGATTATGACAAAATAACGACGACATTAACGACGATAATAATGAGGATAATAAGGACGATAACAACGATGATAATGACGTTAATAACGACGACATTAAAGACGATGATTATGACAAAATAACGACGATATTAACGACGATAATTATGAGGATAATAAGGACGATAACAACGATGATAATGACGATATAAACGACGATGATTATGACAAAATAACGACGATATTAACGACGATAATAATGAGGATAATAAGGACGATAACAACGATGATAATGACGTTAATAACGACGACATTAACGACGATAATAACGACGATAATAACGACGATATTAACGACGATAATAATGACGATATTAACGACGATAATAGCGACGATAAAAAGAAGATAATGACAATAATAACGACGGTAGTAACGATGATAATTATGACGATAACAACGAAGATAATGACGATAATAACGACGACATTAACGACGATGATTATGACAAAATAACGAGGATATTAACGACGATAATTTTGAGGATAATAAGGACGATAACAACGATGATAATGACGATAATAACGACGACATTAACGACGATGATTATGACAAAATAACGACGATATTAACGACGATAATTATGAGGATAATAAGGACGATAACAACGATGATAATGACGATATAAACGACGATGATTATGACAAAATAACGACGATATTAACGACGATAATAATGAGGATAATAAGGACGATAACAACGATGATAATGACGTGAATAACGACGACATTAACGACGATGATTATGACAAAATAACGACGATATTAACGACGATAATTATGAGGATAATAAGGACGATAACAACGATGATAATGACGATATAAACGACGATGATTATGACAAAATAACGACGATATTAACGACGATAATAATGAGGATAATAAGGACGATAACAACGATGATAATGACGTTAATAACGACGACATTAACGACGATGGTTATGACAAAATAACGACGATATTAACGACGATAATTTTGAGGATAATAAGGACGATAACAACGATGATAATGACGATAATAACGACGACATTAACGACGATGATTATGACAAAATAACGAGGATATTAACGAAGATAACAACGATGATAATGACGATATTAACGACGATATTAACGACATAATAACGACGATATTAACGACGATAATAACGACGATAAAAATAAGATGACAATAATAACGACAATATTAACGATGATAATTATGACGATAATAACGACAATAACGACGATATTAACGACGATAATAACGACGATAAAAAGAAGATAATGACAATAATAACGACAGTATTAACGATGATAATTATGACGATAACAACGAAGATAATGACGATAATAAAGACGACATTATCGACGATGATTATGACAAAATAACGACGATAATTTTGAGGATAATAAGGACGATAACAACGATGATAATGACGATAATAACGACGACATTAACGACGATGATTATGACAAAATAACGACGATATTAACGACGATAATTATGAGGATAATAAGGACGATAACAACGATGATAATGACGATATAAACGACGATGATTATGACAAAATAACGACGATATTAACGACGATAATAATGAGGATAATAAGGACGATAACAACGATGATAATGACGATAATAACGACGATGATTATGACAAAATAACGACGATATTAACGACGATAATTATGAGGATAATAAAGACGATAACAACGATGATATAGACGATATAAACGACGATGATTATGACAAAATAACGACGATATTAACGACGATAATTATGAGGATAATAAGGACGATAACAACGATGATAATGACGATACTAACGACGATATTAACGACGATAATAACGACGATAATAACGACGATATTAACGACGATAATAACGACGATATTAACGACGATAATAACGACGATAAAAAGAAGTTAATGACAATAATAACGACGATATTAACGATGATAATTATGACAATAATAACGACAATAACGACGATATTAACGACGATAATAACGACGATATTAACGACGATAATAACGACGATAAAACGAAGATAATGACAATAATAACGACAGTATTAACGATGATAATTATGACGATAACAACGAAGATAATGACGATAATAAAGACGACATTAACGACGATGATTATGACAAAATAACGACGATAATTTTGAGGATAATAAGGACGATAACAACGATGATAATGACGATAATAACGACGACATTAACGACGATGTTTATGACAAAATAACGACGATATTAACGACGATAATTATGAGGATAATAAGGACGATAACAACGATGATAATGACGATATAAACGACGATGATTATGACAAAATAGCGACGATATTAACGACGATAATTATGAGGATAATAAGGACGATAACAACGATGATAATGACGATATTAACGACGACATTAACGACGATAATAACGACGATAATAACGACGATATTAACGACGATAATAATGACGATATTAACGACGATAATAGCGACGATAAAAAGAAGATAATGACAATAATAACGACGGTAGTAACGATGATAATTATGACGATAACAACGAAGATAATGACGATAATAACGACGACATTAACGACGATGATTATGACAAAATAACGAGGATATTAACGACGATAATTTTGAGGATAATAAGGACGATAACAACGATGATAATGACGATAATAACGACGACATTAACGACGATGATTATGACAAAATAACGACGATATTAACGACGATAATTATGAGGATAATAAGGACGATAACAACGATGATAATGACGATATAAACGACGATGATTATGACAAAATAACGACGATATTAACGACGATAATAATGAGGATAATAAGGACGATAACAACGATGATAATGACGTTAATAACGACGACATTAACGACGATGATTATGACAAAATAACGACGATATTAACGACGATAATTATGAGGATAATAAGGACGATAACAACGATGATAATGACGATATAAACGACGATGATTATGACAAAATAACGACGATATTAACGACGATAATAATGAGGATAATAAGGACGATAACAACGATGATAATGACGTTAATAACGACGACATTAACGACGATGGTTATGACAAAATAACGACGATATTAACGACGATAATTTTGAGGATAATAAGGACGATAACAACGATGATAATGACGATAATAACGACGACATTAACGACGATGATTATGACAAAATAACGAGGATATTAACGAAGATAACAACGATGATAATGACGATATTAACGACGATATTAACGACATAATAACGACGATATTAACGACGATAATAACGACGATAAAAATAAGATGACAATAATAACGACGATATTAACGATGATAATTATGACGATAATAACGACAATAACGACGATATTAACGACGATAATAACGACGATAAAAAGAAGATAATGACAATAATAACGACAGTATTAACGATGATAATTATGACGATAACAACGAAGATAATGACGATAATAAAGACGACATTATCGACGATGATTATGACAAAATAACGACGATAATTTTGAGGATAATAAGGACGATAACAACGATGATAATGACGATAATAACGACGACATTAACGACGATGATTATGACAAAATAACGACGATATTAACGACGATAATTATGAGGATAATAAGGACGATAACAACGATGATAATGACGATATAAACGACGATGATTATGACAAAATAACGACGATATTAACGACGATAATAATGAGGATAATAAGGACGATAACAACGATGATAATGACGATAATAACGACGATGATTATGACAAAATAACGACGATATTAACGACGATAATTATGAGGATAATAAAGACGATAACAACGATGATATAGACGATATAAACGACGATGATTATGACAAAATAACGACGATATTAACGACGATAATTATGAGGATAATAAGGACGATAACAACGATGATAATGACGATACTAACGACGATATTAACGACGATAATAACGACGATAATAACGACGATATTAACGACGATAATAACGACGATATTAACGACGATAATAACGACGATAAAAAGAAGTTAATGACAATAATAACGACGATATTAACGATGATAATTATGACAATAATAACGACAATAACGACGATATTAACGACGATAATAACGACGATATTAACGACGATAATAACGACGATAAAACGAAGATAATGACAATAATAACGACAGTATTAACGATGATAATTATGACGATAACAACGAAGATAATGACGATAATAAAGACGACATTAACGACGATGATTATGACAAAATAACGACGATAATTTTGAGGATAATAAGGACGATAACAACGATGATAATGACGATAATAACGACGACATTAACGACGATGTTTATGACAAAATAACGACGATATTAACGACGATAATTATGAGGATAATAAGGACGATAACAACGATGATAATGACGATATAAACGACGATGATTATGACAAAATAGCGACGATATTAACGACGATAATTATGAGGATAATAAGGACGATAACAACGATGATAATGACGATATTAACGACGATATTAACGACGATAATAACGACGATAATAACGACGATATTAACGACGATAATAACGACGATATTAACGACGATAATAACGACGATAAAAAGAAGATAATGACAATAATAACGACAGTATTAACGATGATAATTATGACGATAACAACGAAGATAATGACGATAATAATGACGACATTAACGACGATGATTATGACAAAATAACGACGATAATAACGACGATAATTATGAGGATAATAAGGACGATAACAACGATGATAATGACGATATAAACGACGACATTAACGACGATGATTATGACAAAATAACGACGATATTAACGACGATAATTATGAGGATAATAAGGACGATAACAACGATGATAATGACGATATAAACGACGATGATTATGACAAAATAACGACGATATTAACGACGATAATAATGAGGATAATAAGGACGATAACAACGATGATAATGACGTTAATAACGACGACATTAACGACGATGATTATGACAAAATAACGACGATATTAACGACGATAATTATGAGGATAATAAGGACGATAACAACGATGATAATGACGATATAAACGACGATGATTATGACAAAATAACGACGATATTAACGACGATAATAATGAGGATAATAAGGACGATAACAACGATGATAATGACGTTAATAACGACGACATTAACGACGATGATTATGACAAGATAACGACGATATTAACGACGATAATTATGAGGATAATAAAGACGATAACAACGATGATATAGACGATATAAACGACGATGATTATGACAAAATAACGACGATATTAACGACGATAATTATGAGGATAATAAGGACGATAACAACGATGATAATGACGATACTAACGACGATATTAACGACGATAATAACGACGATAATAACGACGATATTAACGACGATAATAACGACGATATTAACGACGATAATAACGACGATAAAAAGAAGTTAATGACAATAATAACGACGATATTAACGATGATAATTATGACAATAATAACGACAATAACGACGATATTAACGACGATAATAACGACGATATTAACGACGATAATAACGACGATAAAACGAAGATAATGACAATAATAACGACAGTATTAACGATGATAATTATGACGATAACAACGAAGATAATGACGATAATAAAGACGACATTAACGACGATGATTATGACAAAATAACGACGATAATTTTGAGGATAATAAGGACGATAACAACGATGATAATGACGATAATAACGACGACATTAACGACGATGTTTATGACAAAATAACGACGATATTAACGACGATAATTATGAGGATAATAAGGACGATAACAACGATGATAATGACGATATAAACGACGATGATTATGACAAAATAGCGACGATATTAACGACGATAATTATGAGGATAATAAGGACGATAACAACGATGATAATGACGATATTAACGACGATATTAACGACGATAATAACGACGATAATAACGACAATATTAACGACGATAATAACGACGATATTAACGACGATAATAACGACGATAAAAAGAAGATAATGACAATAATAACGACAGTATTAACGATGATAATTATGACGATAACAACGAAGATAATGACGATAATAATGACGACATTAACGACGATGATTATGACAAAATAACGACGATAATAACGACGATAATTATGAGGATAATAAGGACGATAACAACGATGATAATGACGATATAAACGACGATGATTATGACAAAATAACGACGATATTAACGACGATAATAATGAGGATAATAAGGACGATAACAACGATGATAATGACGATAATAACGACGACATTAACGACGATGATTATGACAAAATAACGACGATATTAACGACGATAATATTGAGGATAATAAGGACGATAACAACGATGATAATGACGATAATAACGACGACATTAACGACGATGATTATGACAAAATAACGACGATATTAACGACGATAATTATGAGGATAATAAGGACGATAACAACGATGATAATGACGATATAAACGACGATGATTATGACAAAATAACGACGATATTAACGACGATAATATTGAGGATAATAAGGACGATAACAACGATGATAATGACGATAATAACGACGACATTAACGACGATGATTATGACAAAATAACGACGATATTAACGACGATAATTATGAGGATAATAAGGACGATAACAACGATGATAATGACGATATAAACGACGATGATTATGACAAAATAACGACGATATTAACGACGATAATTTTGAGGATAATAAGGACGATAACAACGATGATAATGACGATAATAACGACGATATTAACGACGATAATAACGACGATAATAACGACGATATTAACGACGATAATAACGACGATATTAACGACGATAATAGCGACGATAAAAAGAAGATAATGACAATAATAACGACAGTATTAACGATGATAATTATGACGATAACAACGAAGATAATGACGATAATAACGACGACATTAACGACGATGATTATGACAAAATAACGACGATAATAACGACGATAATTATGAGGATAATAAGGACGCTAACAACGATGATAATGACGAAATAAACGACCTTGATTATGACAATATAACGACGATATTAACGACGATAATAATGAGGATAATAAGGACGATAACAACGATGATAATGACGATAATAACGACGATGATTATGACAAAATAACGACGATATTAACGACGATAATTATGAGGATAATAAAGACGATAACAACGATGATAATGACGATATAAACGACGATGATTATGACAAAATAACGACGATATTAACGACGATAATTATGAGGATAATAAGGACGATAACAACAATGATAATGACGATATTAACGACGATATTAACGACGATAATAACGACGATATTAACGACGATAATAACGACGATATTAACGACGATAATAACGACGATAAAAAGAAGATAATGACAATAATAACGACAGTATTAACGATGATAATTATGACGATAACAACGAAGATAATGACGATAATAACGACGACATTAACGACGATGATTATGACAAAATAACGACGATATTAACGACGATAATATTGAGGATAATAAGGACGATAACAACGATGATAATGACGATAATAACGACGACATTAACGACGATGATTATGACAAAATAACGACGATATTAACGACGATAATTATGAGGATAATAAGGACGATAACAACGATGATAATGACGATAATAACGACGACATTAACGACGATGATTATGACAAAATAACGACGATATTAACGACGATAATTATGAGGATAATAAGGACGATAACAACGATGATAATGACGATATAAACGACGATGATTATGACAAAATAACGACGATATTATCGACGATAATTATGTGGATAATAAGGACTATAACAACGATGATAATGACGATAATAACGACGACATTAACGACGATGATTATGACAATATAACGACGTTATTAACGACGATAATAACGACGATAATAACGACGATATTAACGACGATAATAACGACGATAATAACGACGATATTAACGACGATAAAAAAAAGATAATGACAATAATAACGACGATATTAACGATGATAATTATGACGATAACAACGAAGATAATGACGATAATAACGACTACATTAACGACGATGATTATGACAAAATAACGACGATATTAACGACGATAATTATGAGGATAATAAGGACGATAACAACGATGATAATGACGATATAAACGACGATGATTATGACAAATTAGCGACGATATTAACGACGATAATTATGAGGATAATAAGGACGATAACAACGATGATAATGACGATATTAACGACGATATTAACGACGATAATAACGACGATAATAACGACGATATTAACGACGATAATAACGACGATAAAAAGAAGATAATGACAATAATAACGACAGTATTAACGATGATAATTATGACGATAACAACGAAGATAATGACGATAATAACGACGACATTAACGACGATGATTATGACAAAATAACGACGATAATAACGACGATAATTATGAGGATAATAAGGACTATAACAACGATGATAATGACGATAATAACGACGATGATTATGACAAAATAACGACGATATTAACGACGATAATTATGAGGATAATAAGGACGATAACAACGATGATAATGACGATATAAACGACGATGATTATGACAAAATAACGACGATATTAACGACGATAATAATGAGGATAATAAGGACGATAACAACGATGATAATGACGATAATAACGACGACATTAACGACGATGATTATGACAAAATAACGACGATATTAACGACGATAATTTTGAGGATAATAAGGACGATAACAAGGATGATAATGACGATAATAACGACGACATTAACGACGATGATTATGACAAAATAACGACGATATTAACGACGATAATTTTGAGGATAATAAGGACGATAACAACGATGAAAATGACGATAATAACGACGATGATTATGACAAAATAACGACGATATTAACGACGATAATTATGAGGATAATAAGGACGATAACAACGATGATAATGACGATATAAACGACGATGATTATGACAAAATAACGACGATATTAACGACGATAATAATGAGGATAATAAGGACGATAACAACGATGATAATGACGATAATAACGACGACATTCACGACGATGATTATGACAAAATAACGACGATATTAACAACGATAATTATGAGGATAATAAGGACGATAACAACGATGATAATGACGATAATAACGACGACATTAACGACGATGATTATGACAAAATAACGACGATATTAACGACGATAATTATGTGGATAATAAGGACTATAACAACGATGATAATGACGATAATAACGACGACATTAACGTCGATGATTATGACAAAATAACGACAATATTAACGACGATAATAACGACGATAATAACGACGATATTAACGACGATAATAACGACGATATTAACGACGATAATAACGACGATAAAAAGAAGATAATGACAATAATAACGACAGTATTAACGATGATAATTATGACGATAACAACGAAGATAATGACGATAATAACGACGACATTAACGACGATGATTATGACAAAATAACGACGATATTAACGACGATAATTATGAGGATAATAAGGACGATAACAACGATGATAATGACGATAATAACGACGACATTAACGACGATGATTATGACAAAATAACGACGATATTAACGACGATAATTATGAGGATAATAAGGACGATAACAACGATGATAATGACGATATAAACGACGATGATTATGACAAAATAACGACGATATTATCGACGATAATTATGTGGATAATAAGGACTATAACAACGATGATAATGACGATAATAACGACGACATTAACGACGATGATTATGACAATATAACGACGTTATTAACGACGATAATAACGACGATAATAACGACGATATTAACGACGATAATAACGACGATAATAACGACGATATTAACGACGATAAAAAAAAGATAATGACAATAATAACGACGATATTAACGATGATAATTATGACGATAACAACGAAGATAATGACGATAATAACGACTACATTAACGACGATGATTATGACAAAATAACGACGATATTAACGACGATAATTATGAGGATAATAAGGACGATAACAACGATGATAATGACGATATAAACGACGATGATTATGACAAATTAGCGACGATATTAACGACGATAATTATGAGGATAATAAGGACGATAACAACGATGATAATGACGATATTAACGACGATATTAACGACGATAATAACGACGATAATAACGACGATATTAACGACGATAATAACGACGATAAAAAGAAGATAATGACAATAATAACGACAGTATTAACGATGATAATTATGACGATAACAACGAAGATAATGACGATAATAACGACGACATTAACGACGATGATTATGACAAAATAACGACGATAATAACGACGATAATTATGAGGATAATAAGGACTATAACAACGATGATAATGACGATAATAACGACGATGATTATGACAAAATAACGACGATATTAACGACGATAATTATGAGGATAATAAGGACGATAACAACGATGATAATGACGATATAAACGACGATGATTATGACAAAATAACGACGATATTAGCGACGATAATAATGAGGATAATAAGGACGATAACAACGATGATAATGACGATAATAACGACGACATTAACGACGATGATTATGACAAAATAACGACGATATTAACGACGATAATTTTGAGGATAATAAGGACGATAACAAGGATGATAATGACGATAATAACGACGACATTAACGACGATGATTATGACAAAATAACGACGATATTAACGACGATAATTTTGAGGATAATAAGGACGATAACAACGATGAAAATGACGATAATAACGACGATGATTATGACAAAATAACGACGATATTATCGACGATAATTATGTGGATAATAAGGACTATAACAACGATGATAATGACGATAATAACGACGACATTAACGACGATGATTATGACAATATAACGACGTTATTAACGACGATAATAACGACGATAATAACGACGATATTAACGACGATAATAACGACGATAATAACGACGATATTAACGACGATAAAAAAAAGATAATGACAATAATAACGACGATATTAACGATGATAATTATGACGATAACAACGAAGATAATGACGATAATAACGACTACATTAACGACGATGATTATGACAAAATAACGACGATATTAACGACGATAATTATGAGGATAATAAGGACGATAACAACGATGATAATGACGATATAAACGACGATGATTATGACAAATTAGCGACGATATTAACGACGATAATTATGAGGATAATAAGGACGATAACAACGATGATAATGACGATATTAACGACGATATTAACGACGATAATAACGACGATAATAACGACGATATTAACGACGATAATAACGACGATAAAAAGAAGATAATGACAATAATAACGACAGTATTAACGATGATAATTATGACGATAACAACGAAGATAATGACGATAATAACGACGACATTAACGACGATGATTATGACAAAATAACGACGATAATAACGACGATAATTATGAGGATAATAAGGACTATAACAACGATGATAATGACGATAATAACGACGATGATTATGACAAAATAACGACGATATTAACGACGATAATTATGAGGATAATAAGGACGATAACAACGATGATAATGACGATATAAACGACGATGATTATGACAAAATAACGACGATATTAGCGACGATAATAATGAGGATAATAAGGACGATAACAACGATGATAATGACGATAATAACGACGACATTAACGACGATGATTATGACAAAATAACGACGATATTAACGACGATAATTTTGAGGATAATAAGGACGATAACAAGGATGATAATGACGATAATAACGACGACATTAACGACGATGATTATGACAAAATAACGACGATATTAACGACGATAATTTTGAGGATAATAAGGACGATAACAACGATGAAAATGACGATAATAACGACGATGATTATGACAAAATAACGACGATATTAACGACGATAATTATGAGGATAATAAGGACGATAACAACGATGATAATGACGATATAAACGACGATGATTATGACAAAATAACGACGATATTAACGACGATAATAATGAGGATAATAAGGACGATAACAACGATGATAATGACGATAATAACGACGACATTAACGACGATGATTATGACAAAATAACGACGATATTAACGACGATAATAACGACGATATTAACGACGATAATAACGACGATAAAAAGAAGATAATGACAATAATAACGACAGTATTAACGATGATAATTATGACGATAACAACGAAGATAATGACGATAATAACGACTACATTAACGACGATGATTATGACAAAGTAACGACGATATTAACGACGATAATTATGAGGATAATAAGGACGATAACAACGATGATAATGACGATATAAACGACGATGATTATGACAAATTAGCGACGATATTAACGACGATAATTATGAGGATAATAAGGACGATAACAACGATGATAATGACGATATTAACGACGATATTAACGACGATAATAACGACGATAATAACGACGATATTAACGACGATAATAACGACGATAAAAAGAAGATAATGACAATAATAACGACAGTATTAACGATGATAATTATGACGATAACAACGAAGATAATGACGATAATAACGACGACATTAACGACGATGATTATGACAAAATAACGACGATAATAACGACGATAATTATGAGGATAATAAGGACGATAACAACGATGATAATGACGATAATAACGACGATGATTATGACAAAATAACGACGATATTAACGACGATAATTATGAGGATAATAAAGACGATAACAACGATGATAATGACGATATAAACGACGATGATTATAACAAAATAACGACGATATTAATGACGATAATTATGAGGATAATAAGGACGATAACAACGATGATAATGACGATATTAACGACGATATTAACGACGATAATAACGACGATAATAACGACGATATTAACGACGATAATAACGACGATATTAACGACGATAATAACGACGATAAAAAGAAGATAATGACAATAATAACGACAGTATTAACGATGATAATTATGACGATAACAACGAAGATAATGACGATAATAACGACGACATTAACGACGATGATTATGACAAAATAACGACGATATTAACGACGATAATTTTGAGGATAATAAGGACGATAACAACGATGATAATGACGATAATAACGACGATGATTATGACAAAATAACGACGATATTAACGACGATAATTATGAGGATAATAAGGACGATAACAACGATGATAATGACGATATAAACGACGATGATTATGACAAAATAACGACGATATTAACGACGATAATAATGAGGATAATAAGGACGATAACAACGATGATAATGACGATAATAACGACGACATTAACGACGATGATTATGACAAAATAACGACGATATTAACGACGATAATTTTGAGGATAATAAGGACGATAACAACGATGATAATGACGATAATAACGACGACATTAACGACGATGATTATGACAAAATAACGACGATATTAACGACGATAATTTTGAGGATAATAAGGACGATAACAACGATGAAAATGACGATAATAACGACGATGATTATGACAAAATAACGACGATATTAACGACGATAATTATGAGGATAATAAGGACGATAACAACGATGATAATGACGATATAAACGACGATAATTATGACAAAATAACGACGATATTAACGACGATAATAATGAGGATAATAAGGACGATAACAACGATGATAATGACGATAATAACGACGACATTAACGACGATGATTATGACAAAATAACGACGATATTAACGACGATAATTTTGAGGATAATAAGGACGATAACAACGATGATAATGACGATAATAACGACGACATTAACGACGATGATTATGACAAAATAACGACGATATTAACGACGATAATTATGAGGATAATAAGGACGATAACAACGATGATAATGACGATATAAACGACAATGATTATGACAAAATAACGACGATATTAACGACGATAATAATGAGGATAATAAGGACGATAACAACGATGATAATGACGATAATAACGACGACATTAACGACGATGATTATGACAAAATAACGACGATATTAACGACGATAATTATGAGGATAATAAGGACGATAACAACGATGAAATGACGATAATAACGACGACATTAACGACGATGATTATGACAAAATAACGACGATAATAACGACGATAATTATGAGGATAATAAGGATGATAACAACGATGATAATGACGATATAAACGACGATGATTATGACAAAATAACGACGATATTATCGACGATAATTATGTGGATAATAAGGACTATAACAACGATGATAATGACGATAATAACGACGACATTAACGACGATGATTATGACAATATAACGACGTTATTAACGACGATAATAACGACGATAATAACGACGATATTAACGACGATAATAACGACGATAATAACGACGATATTAACGACGATAAAAAAAAGATAATGACAATAATAACGACGATATTAACGATGATAATTATGACGATAACAACGAAGATAATGACGATAATAACGACTACATTAACGACGATGATTATGACAAAATAACGACGATATTAACGACGATAATTATGAGGATAATAAGGACGATAACAACGATGATAATGACGATATAAACGACGATGATTATGACAAATTAGCGACGATATTAACGACGATAATTATGAGGATAATAAGGACGATAACAACGATGATAATGACGATATTAACGACGATATTAACGACGATAATAACGACGATAATAACGACGATATTAAAGACGATAATAACGACGATATTAACGACGATAATAACGACGATAAAAAGAAGATAATGACAATAATAACGGCAGTATTTACGATGATAATTATGACGATAACAACGAAAATAATGACGATAATAACGACGACATTATCGACGATGATTATGACAAAATAACGACGATAATAACGACGATAATTATGAGGATAATAAGGACGATATCAACGAAGATAATGACGATAATAACGACGACATTAACGACGATGATTATGACAAAATAACGAGGATATTAACGACGATAATTATGAGGATAATAAGGACGATAACAACGATGATAATGACGATATAAACGACGATGATTATGACAAAATAACGACGATATTATCGACGATAATTATGTGGATAATAAGGACTATAACAACGATGATAATGACGATAATAACGACGACATTAACGTCGATGATTATGACAAAATAACGACAATATTAACGACGATAATAACGACGATAATAACGACGATATTAACGACGATAATAATGACGATATTAACGACGATAATAACGACGATATAAAGAAGATAATGACAATAATAGCGACGGTATTAACGATGATAATTATGACGATAACAACGAAGATAATGACGATAATAACGACGACATTAACGACGATGATTATGACAAAATAAGGACGATATTAACGACGATAATTATGAGGATAATAAGGACGATAACAACGATGATAATGACGATATAAACGACGATGATTATGACAAAATAACGACGATATTAACGACGATAATTTTGAGGATAATAGGACGATAACAACGATGATAATGACGATAATAACGACGACATTAACGACGATGATTATGACAAAATAACGACGATATTAACGACGATAATTTTGAGGATAATAAGGACGATAACAACGATGATAATGACGATAATAACGACGACATTAACGACGATGATTATGACAAAATAACGACGATATTAACGACGATAATTTTGAGGATAATAAGGACGATAACAACGATGAAAATGACGATAATAACGACGATGATTATGACAAAATAACGACGATATTAACGACGATAATTATGAGGATAATAAGGACGATAACAACGATGATAATGACGATATAAACGACGATGATTATGACAAAATAACGACGATATTAACGACGATAATAATGAGGATAATAAGGACGATAACAACGATGATAATGACGATAATAACGACGACATTAACGACGATGATTATGACAAAATAACGACGATATTAACGACGATAATTTTGAGGATAATAAGGACGATAACAACGATGATAATGACGATAATAACGACGACATTAACGACGATGATTATGACAAAATAACGACGATATTAACGACGATAATTTTGAGGATAATAAGGACGATAACAACGATGAAAATGACGATAATAACGACGATGATTATGACAAAATAACGACGATATTAACGACGATAATTATGAGGATAATAAGGACGATAACAACGATGATAATGACGATATAAACGACGATGATTATGACAAAATAACGACGATATTATCGACGATAATTATGTGGATAATAAGGACTATAACAACGATGATAATGACGATAATAACGACGACATTAACGACGATGATTATGACAATATAACGACGTTATTAACGACGATAATAACGACGATAATAACGACGATATTAACGACGATAATAACGACGATAATAACGACGATATTAACGACGATAAAAAAAAGATAATGACAATAATAACGACGATATTAACGATGATAATTATGACGATAACAACGAAGAAATGACGATAATAACGACTACATTAACGACGATGATTATGACAAAATAACGACGATATTAACGACGATAATTATGAGGATAATAAGGACGATAACAACGATGATAATGACGATATAAACGACGATGATTATGACAAATTAGCGACGATATTAACGACGATAATTATGAGGATAATAAGGACGATAACAACGATGATAATGACGATATTAACGACGATATTAACGACGATAATAACGACGATAATAACGACGATATTAAAGACGATAATAACGACGATATTAACGACGATAATAACGACGATAAAAAGAAGATAATGACAATAATAACGACAGTATTAACGATGAAAATTATGACGATAACAACGAAGATAATGACGATAATAACGACGACATTAACGACGATGATTATGACAAAATAACGACGGTAATAACGACGATAATTATGAGGATAATAAGGACGATATCAACGAAGATAATGACGATAATAACGACGACATTAACGACGATGATTATGACAAAATAACGAGGATATTAACGACGATAATTATGAGGATAATAAGGACGATAACAACGATGATAATGACGATAATAACGACGATGATTATGACAAAATAACGACGATATTAACGACGATAATTATGAGGATAATAAGGACGATAACAACGATGATAATGACGATATAAACGACGATGATTATGACAAAATAACGACGATATTAACGACGATAATAATGCGGATAATAAGGACGATAACAACGATGATAATGACGATAATAACGACGACATTAACGACGATGATTATGACAAAATAACGACGATATTAACGACGACAATTTTGAGGATAATAAGGACGATAACAACGATGATAATGACGATAATAACGACGATGATTATGACAAAATAACGACGATATTAACGACGATAATTATGAGGATAATAAGGACGATAACAACGATGATAATGACGATATAAACGACAATGATTATGACAAAATAACGACGATATTAACGACGATAATAATGAGGATAATAAGGACGATAACAACGATGATAATGACGATAATAACGACGACATTAACGACGATGATTATGACAAAATAACGACGATATTAACGACGATAATTATGAGGATAATAAGGACGATAACAACGATGATAATGACGATAATAACGACGACATTAACGACGATGATTATGACAAAATAACGACGATATTAACGACGATAATTATGAGGATAATAAGGACGATAAGAACGATGATAATGACGATATAAACGACGATGATTATGACAAAATAACGACGATATTAACGACGATAATAATGAGGATAATAAGGACGATAACAACGATGATAATGACGATAATAACGACGACATTAACGACGATGATTATGACAAAATAACGACGATATTAACGACGATAATTTTGAGGATAATAAGGACGATAACAACGATGATAATGACGATAATAACGACGACATTAACGACGATGATTATGACAAAATAACGACGATATTAACGACGATAATTTTGAGGATAATAAGGACGATAACAACGATGAAAATGACGATAATAACGACGATGATTATGACAAAATAACGACGATATTAACGACGATAATTATGAGGATAATAAGGACGATAACAACGATGATAATGACGATATAAACGACGATGATTATGACAAAATAACGACGATATTAACGACGATAATAATGAGGATAATAAGGACGATAACAACGATGATAATGACGATATAAACGACGATGATTATGACAAAATAACGACGATATTATCGACGATAATTATGTGGATAATAAGGACTATAACAACGATGATAATGACGATAATAACGACGACATTAACGACGATGATTATGACAAAATAACGACGTTATTAACGACGATAATAACGACGATAATAACGACGATATTAACGACGATAATAACGACGATAATAACGACGATATTAACGACGATAAAAAAAAGATAATGACAATAATAGCGACGGTATTAACGATGATAATTATGACGATAACAACGAAGATAATGACGATAATAACGACGACATTAACGACGATGATTATGACAAAATAAGGACGATATTAACGACGATAATTATGAGGATAATAAGGACGATAACAACGATGATAATGACGATATAAACGACGATGATTATGACAAAATAACGACGATATTAACGACGATAATTTTGAGGATAATAGGACGATAACAACGATGATAATGACGATAATAACGACGACATTAACGACGATGATTATGACAAAGTAACGACGATATTAACGACGATAATTTTGAGGATAATAAGGACGATAACAACGATGATAATGACGATAATAACGACGACATTAACGACGATGATTATGACAAAATAACGACGATATTAACGACGATAATTTTGAGGATAATAAGGACGATAACAACGATGAAAATGACGATAATAACGACGATGATTATGACAAAATAACGACGATATTAACGACGATAATTATGAGGATAATAAGGACGATAACAACGATGATAATGACGATATAAACGACGATGATTATGACAAAATAACGACGATATTAACGACGATAATAATGAGGATAATAAGGACGATAACAACGATGATAATGACGATAATAACGACGACATTAACGACGATGATTATGACAAAATAACGACGATATTAACGACGATAATTTTGAGGATAATAAGGACGATAACAACGATGATAATGACGATAATAACGACGATGATTATGACAAAATAACGACGATATTAACGACGATAATTATGAGGATAATAAGGACGATAACAACGATGATAATGACGATATAAACGACAATGATTATGACAAAATAACGACGATATTAACGACGATAATAATGAGGATAATAAGGACGATAACAACGATGATAATGACGATAATAACGACGACATTAACGACGATGATTATGACAAAATAACGACGATATTAACGACGATAATTATGAGGATAATAAGGACGATAACAACGATGATAATGACGATAATAACGACGACATTAACGACGATGATTATGACAAAATAACGACGATATTAACGACGATAATTATGAGGATAATAAGGACGATAAGAACGATGATAATGACGATATAAACGACGATGATTATGACAAAATAACGACGATATTAACGACGATAATAATGAGGATAATAAGGACGATAACAACGATGATAATGACGATAATAACGACGACATTAACGACGATGATTATGACAAAATAACGACGATATTAACGACGATAATTTTGAGGATAATAAGGACGATAACAACAATGATAATGACGATAATAACGACGACATTAACGACGATGATTATGACAAAATAACGACGATATTAACGACGATAATTTTGAGGATAATAAGGACGATAACAACGATGAAAATGACGATAATAACGACGATGATTATGACAAAATAACGACGATATTAACGACGATAATTATGAGGATAATAAGGACGATAACAACGATGATAATGACGATATAAACGACGATGATTATGACAAAATAACGACGATATTAACGACGATAATAATGAGGATAATAAGGACGATAACAACGATGATAATGACGATAATAACGACGACATTAACGACGATGATTATGACAAAATAACGACGATATTAACGACGATAATAACGACGATATTAACGACGATAATAACGACGATAAAAAGAAGATAATGACAATAATAACGACAGTATTAACGATGATAATTATGAAGATAACAACGAAGATAATGACGATAATAACGACGACATTAACGACGATGATTATGACAATATAACGACGTTATTAACGACGATAATAACGACGATAATAACGACGATATTAACGACGATAATAACGACGATAATAACGACGATATTAACGACGATAAAAAAAAGATAATGACAATAATAACGACGATATTAACGATGATAATTCTGACGATAACAACGAAGATAATTACGATAATAACGACTACATTAACGACGATGATTATGACAAAATAACGACGATATTAACGACGATAATTATGAGGATAATAAGGACGATAACAACGATGATAATGACGATATAAACGACGATGATTATGACAAATTAGCGACGATATTAACGACGATAATTATGAGGATAATAAGGACGATAACAACGATGATAATGACGATATTAACGACGATATTAACGACGATAATAACGACGATAATAACGACGATATTAACGACGATAATAACGACGATAAAAAGAAGATAATGACAATAATAACGACAGTATTAACGATGATAATTATGACGATAACAACGAAGATAATGACGATAATAACGACGACATTAACGACGATGATTATGACAAAATAACGACGATAATAACGACGATAATTATGAGGATAATAAGGACGATAACAACGATGATAATGACGATAATAACGACGATGATTATGACAAAATAACGACGATATTAACGACGATAATTATGAGGATAATAAAGACGATAACAACGATGATAATGACGATATAAACGACGATGATTATGACAAAATAACGACGATATTAACGACGATAATAATGAGGATAATAAGGACGATAACAACGATGATAATGACGATAATAACGACGACATTAACGACGATGATTATGACAAAATAACGACGATATTAACGACGATAATTTTGAGGATAATAAGGACGATAACAACGATGATAATGACGATAATAACGACGACATTAACGACGATGATTATGACAAAATAACGACGATATTAACGACGATAATTTTGAGGATAATAAGGACGATAACAACGATGAAAATGACGATAATAACGACGATGATTATGACAAAATAACGACGATATTAACGACGATAATTATGAGGATAATAAGGACGATAACAACGATGATAATGACGATATAAACGACGATGATTATGACAAAATAACGACGATATTATCGACGATAATTATGTGGATAATAAGGACTATAACAACGATGATAATGACGATAATAACGACGACATTAACGACGATGATTATGACAATATAACGACGTTATTAACGACGATAATAACGACGATAATAACGACGATATTAACGACGATAATAACGACGATAATAACGACGATATTAACGACGATAAAAAAAAGATAATGACAATAATAACGACGATATTAACGATGATAATTATGACGATAACAACGAAGAAATGACGATAATAACGACTACATTAACGACGATGATTATGACAAAATAACGACGATATTAACGACGATAATTATGAGGATAATAAGGACGATAACAACGATGATAATGACGATATAAACGACGATGATTATGACAAATTAGCGACGATATTAACGACGATAATTATGAGGATAATAAGGACGATAACAACGATGATAATGACGATATTAACGACGATATTAACGACGATAATAACGACGATAATAACGACGATATTAAAGACGATAATAACGACGATATTAACGACGATAATAACGACGATAAAAAGAAGATAATGACAATAATAACGACAGTATTAACGATGAAAATTATGACGATAACAACGAAGATAATGACGATAATAACGACGACATTAACGACGATGATTATGACAAAATAACGACGGTAATAACGACGATAATTATGAGGATAATAAGGACGATATCAACGAAGATAATGACGATAATAACGACGACATTAACGACGATGATTATGACAAAATAACGAGGATATTAACGACGATAATTATGAGGATAATAAGGACGATAACAACGATGATAATGACGATAATAACGACGATGATTATGACAAAATAACGACGATATTAACGACGATAGTTATGAGGATAATAAGGACGATAACAACGATGATTATGACGATATAAACGACGATGATTATGACAAAATAACGACGATATTAACGACGATAATAATGAGGATAATAAGGACGATAACAACGATGATAATGACGATAATAACGACGACATTAACGACGATGATTATGACAAAATAACGACGATATTAACGACGATAATTTTGAGGATAATAAGGACGATAACAACGATGATAATGACGATAATAACGACGATGATTATGACAAAATAACGACGATATTAACGACGATAATAATGAGGATAATAAGGACGATAACAACGATGATAATGACGATAATAACGACGACATTAACGACGATGATTATGACAAAATAACGACGATATTAACGACGATAATTTTGAGGATAATAAGGACGATAACAACGATGATAATGACGATAATAACGACGACATTAACGACGATGATTATGACAAAATAACGACGATATTAACGACGATAATTTTGAGGATAATAAGGACGATAACAACGATGAAAATGACGATAATAACGACGATGATTATGACAAAATAACGACGATATTAACGACGATAATTATGAGGATAATAAGGACGATAACAACGATGATAATGACGATATAAACGACGATGATTATGACAAAATAACGACGATATTAACGACGATAATAATGAGGATAATAAGGACGATAACAACGATGATAATGACGATAATAACGACGACATTAACGACGATGATTATGACAAAATAACGACGATATTAACGACGATAATAACGACGATATTAACGACGATAATAACGACGATAAAAAGAAGATAATGACAATAATAACGACAGTATTAACGATGATAATTATGACGATAACAACGAAGATAATGACGATAATAACGACGACATTAACGACGATGATTATGACAAAATAACGACGATATTAACGACGATAATTTTGAGGATAATAAGGACGATAACAACGATGATAATGACGATAATAACGACGATGATTATGACAAAATAACGACGATATTAACGACGATAATTATGAGGATAATAAGGACGATAACAACGATGATAATGACGATATAAACGACGATGATTATGACAAAATAACGACGATATTAACGACGATAATAATGAGGATAATAAGGACGATAACAACGATGATAATGACGATAATAACGACGACATTAACGACGATGATTATGACAAAATAACGACGATATTAACGACGATAATTTTGAGGATAATAAGGACGATAACAACGATGATAATGACGATAATAACGACGACATTAACGACGATGATTATGACAAAATAACGACGATATTAACGACGATAATTTTGAGGATAATAAGGACGATAACAACGATGAAAATGACGATAATAACGACGATGATTATGACAAAATAACGACGATATTAACGACGATAATTATGAGGATAATAAGGACGATAACAACGATGATAATGACGATATAAACGACGATGATTATGACAAAATAACGACGATATTAACGACGATAATAATTAGGATAATAAGGACGATAACAACGATGATAATGACGATAATAACGACGACATTAACGACGATGATTATGACAAAATAACGACGATATTAACGACGATAATTTTGAGGATAATAAGGACGATAACAACGATGATAATGACGATAATAACGACGACATTAACGACGATGATTATGACAAAATAACGACGATATTAACGACGATAATTATGAGGATAATAAGGACGATAACAACGATGATAATGACGATATAAACGACAATGATTATGACAAAATAACGACGATATTAACGACGATAATAATGAGGATAATAAGGACGATAACAACGATGATAATGACGATAATAACGACGACATTAACGACGATGATTATGACAAAATAACGACGATATTAACGACGATAATTATGAGGATAATAAGGACGATAACAACGATGATAATGACGATAATAACGACGACATTAACGACGATGATTATGACAAAATAACGACGATATTAACGACGATAATTATGAGGATAATAAGGACGATAACAACGATGATAATGACGATATAAACGACGATGATTATGACAAAATAACGACGATATTATCGACGATAATTATGTGGATAATAAGGACTATAACAACGATGATAATGACGATAATAACGACGACATTAACGACGATGATTATGACAATATAACGACGTTATTAACGACGATAATAACGACGATAATAACGACGATATTAACGACGATAATAACGACGATAATAACGACGATATTAACGACGATAAAAAAAAGATAATGACAATAATAACGACGATATTAACGATGATAATTATGACGATAACAACGAAGATAATGACGATAATAACGACTACATTAACGACGATGATTATGACAAAATAACGACGATATTAACGACGATAATTATGAGGATAATAAGGACGATAACAACGATGATAATGACGATATAAACGACGATGATTATGACAAATTAGCGACGATATTAACGACGATAATTATGAGGATAATAAGGACGATAACAACGATGATAATGACGATATTAACGACGATATTAACGACGATAATAACGACGATAATAACGACGATATTAAAGACGATAATAACGACGATATTAACGACGATAATAACGACGATAAAAAGAAGATAATGACAATAATAACGACAGTATTAACGATGATAATTATGACGATAACAACGAAGATAATGACGATAATAACGACGACATTAACGACGATGATTATGACAAAATAACGACGATAATAACGACGATAATTATGAGGATAATAAGGACGATAACAACGATGATAATGACGATAATAACGACGATGATTATGACAAAATAACGACGATATTAACGACGATAATTATGAGGATAATAAAGACGATAACAACGATGATAATGACGATATAAACGACGATGATTATGACAAAATAACGACGATATTAACGACGATAATTATGAGGATAATAAGGACGATAACAACGATGATAATGACGATATTAACGACGATATTAACGACGATAATAACGACGATGATAACGACGATATTAACGACGATAATAACGACGATATTAACGACGATAATAACGACGATAAAAAGAAGATAATGACAATAATAACGACAGTATTAACGATGAAAATTATGACGATAACAACGAAGATAATGACGATAATAACGACGACATTAACGACGATGATTATGACAAAATAACGACGGTAATAACGACGATAATTATGAGGATAATAAGGACGATATCAACGAAGATAATGACGATAATAACGACGACATTAACGACGATGATTATGACAAAATAACGAGGATATTAACGACGATAATTATGAGGATAATAAGGACGATAACAACGATGATAATGACGATATAAACGACGATGATTATGACAAAATAACGACGATATTAACGACGATAATTTTGAGGATAATAGGACGATAACAACGATGATAATGACGATAATAACGACGACATTAACGACGATGATTATGACAAAATAACGACGATATTAACGACGATAATTTTGAGGATAATAAGGACGATAACAACGATGATAATGACGATAATAACGACGACATTAACGACGATGATTATGACAAAATAACGACGATATTAACGACGATAATTATGAGGATAATAAGGACGATAACAACGATGATAATGACGATATAAACGACAATGATTATGACAAAATAACGACGATATTAACGACGATAATAATGAGGATAATAAGGACGATAACAACGATGATAATGACGATAATAACGACGACATTAACGACGATGATTATGACAAAATAACGACGATATTAACGACGATAATTATGAGGATAATAAGGACGATAACAACGATGATAATGACGATAATAACGACGACATTAACGACGATGATTATGACAAAATAACGACGATATTAACGACGATAATTATGAGGATAATAAGGACGATAACAACGATGATAATGACGATATAAACGACGATGATTATGACAAAATAAGGACGATATTAACGACGATAATAATGAGGATAATAAGGACGATAACAACGATGATAATGACGATAATAACGACGACATTAACGACGATGATTATGACAAAATAACGACGATATTAACGACGATAATTTTGAGGATAATAAGGACGATAACAACGATGATAATGACGATAATAACGACGACATTAACGACGATGATTATGACAAAATAACGACGATATTAACGACGATAATTTTGAGGATAATAAGGACGATAACAACGATGAAAATGACGATAATAACGACGATGATTATGACAAAATAACGACGATATTAACGACGATAATTATGAGGATAATAAGGACGATAACAACGATGATAATGACGATATAAACGACGATGATTATGACAAAATAACGACGATATTAACGACGATAATAACGACGATAAAAAGAAGATAATGACAATAATAACGACAGTATTAACGATGATAATTATGACGATAACAACGAAGATAATGACGATAATAACGACGACATTAACGACGATGATTATGACAAAATAACGACGATAATAACGACGATAAATATGAGGATAATAAGGACGATAACAACGATGATAATGACGATAATAACGACGATGATTATGACAAAATAACGACGATAATAACGACGATAATTATGAGGATAATAAAGACGATAACAACGATGATAATGACGATATAAACGACGATGATTATAACAAAATAACGACGATATTAATGACGATAATTATGAGGATAATAAGGACGATATCAACGATGATAATGACGATATTAACGACGATATTAACGACGATAATAACGACGATAATAACGACGATATTAACGACGATAATAACGACGATATTAACGACGATAATAACGACGATAAAAAGAAGATAATGACAATAATAACGACAGTATTAACGTTGATAATTATGACGATAACAACGAAGATAATGACGATAATAACGACGACATTAACGACGATGATTATGACAAAATAACGACGATATTAACGACGATAATTTTGAGGATAATAAGGACGATAACAACGATGATAATGACGATAATAACGACGATGATTATGACAAAATAACGACGATATTAACGACGATAATTATGAGGATAATAAGGACGATAACAACGATGATAATGACGATATAAACGACGATGATTATGACAAAATAACGACGATATTAACGACGATAATAATGAGGATAATAAGGACGATAACAACGATGATAATGACGATAATAACGACGACATTAACGACGATGATTATGACAAAATAACGACGATATTAACGACGATAATTTTGAGGATAATAAGGACGATAACAACGATGATAATGACGATAATAACGACGACATTAACGAAGATGATTATGACAAAATAACGACGATATTAACGACGATAATTTTGAGGATAATAAGGACGATAACAACGATGAAAATGACGATAATAACGACGATGATTATGACAAAATAACGACGATATTAACGACGATAATTATGAGGATAATAAGGACGATAACAACGATGATAATGACGATATAAACGACGATGATTATGACAAAATAACGACGATATTAACGACGATAATAATGAGGATAATAAGGACGATAACAACGATGATAATGACGATAATAACGACGACATTAACGACGATGATTATGACAAAATAACGACGATATTAACGACGATAATTTTGAGGATAATAAGGACGATAACAACGATGATAATGACGATAATAACGACGACATTAACGACGATGATTATGACAAAATAACGACGATATTAACGACGATAATTATGAGGATAATAAGGACGATAACAACGATGATAATGACGATATAAACGACAATGATTATGACAAAATAACGACGATATTAACGACGATAATAATGAGGATAATAAGGACGATAACAACGATGATAATGACGATAATAACGACGACATTAACGACGATGATTATGATAAAATAACGACGATATTAACGACGATAATTATGAGGATAATAAGGACGATAACAACGATGATAATGACGATAATAACGACGACATTAACGACGATGATTATGACAAAATAACGACGATATTAACGACGATAATTATGAGGATAATAAGGACGATAACAACGATGATAATGACGATATAAACGACGATGATTATGACAAAATAACGACGATATTATCGACGATAATTATGTGGATAATAAGGACTATAACAACGATGATAATGACGATAATAACGACGACATTAACGACGATGATTATGACAATATAACGACGTTATTAACGACGATAATAACGACGATAATAACGACGATATTAACGACGATAATAACGACGATAATAACGACGATATTAACGACGATAAAAAAAAGATAATGACAATAATAACGACGATATTAACGATGATAATTATGACGATAACAACGAAGATAATGACGATAATAACGACTACATTAACGACGATGATTATGACAAAATAACGACGATATTAACGACGATAATTATGAGGATAATAAGGACGATAACAACGATGATAATGACGATATAAACGACGATGATTATGACAAATTAGCGACGATATTAACGACGATAATTATGAGGATAATAAGGAAGATAACAACGATGATAATGACGATATTAACGACGATATTAACGACGATAATAACGACGATAATAACGACGATATTAAAGACGATAATAACGACGATATTAACGACGATAATAACGACGATAAAAAGAAGATAATGACAATAATAACGACAGTATTAACGATGATAATTATGACGATAACAACGAAGATAATGACGATAATAACGACGACATTAACGACGATGATTATGACAAAATAACGACGATAATAACGACGATAATTATGAGGATAATAAGGACGATAACAACGATGATAATGACGATAATAACGACGATGATTATGACAAAATAACGACGATATTAACGACGATAATTATGAGGATAATAAAGACGATAACAACGATGATAATGACGATATAAACGACGATGATTATGACAAAATAACGACGATATTAACGACGATAATTATGAGGATAATAAGGACGATAACAACGATGATAATGACGATATTAACGACGATATTAACGACGATAATAACGACGATAATAACGACGATATTAACGACGATAATAACGACGATATTAACGACGATAATAACGACGATAAAAAGAAGATAATGACAATAATAACGACAGTATTAACGATGAAAATTATGACGATAACAACGAAGATAATGACGATAATAACGACGACATTAACGACGATGATTATGACAAAATAACGACGGTAATAACGACGATAATTATGAGGATAATAAGGACGATATCAACGAAGATAATGACGATAATAACGACGACATTAACGACGATGATTATGACAAAATAACGAGGATATTAACGACGATAATTATGAGGATAATAAGGACGATAACAACGATGATAATGACGATATAAACGACGATGATTATGACAAAATAACGACGAAATTATCGACGATAATTATGTGGATAATAAGGACTATAACAACGATGATAATGACGATAATAACGACGACATTAACGTCGATGATTATGACAAAATAACGACAATATTAACGACGATAATAACGACGATAATAACGACGATATTAACGACGATAATAACGACGATATTAACGACGATAATAACGACGATATAAAGAAGATAATGACAATAATAGCGACGGTATTAACGATGATAATTATGACGATAACAACGAAGATAATGACGATAATAACGACGACATTAACGACGATGATTATGACAAAATAAGGACGATATTAACGACGATAATTATGAGGATAATAAGGACGATAACAAGGTTGATAATGACGATATAAACGACGATGATTATGACAAAATAACGACGATATTAACGACGATAATTTTGAGGATAATTGGACGATAACAACGATGATAATGACGATAATAACGACGACATTAACGACGATGATTATGACAAAATAACGACGATATTAACGACGATAATTTTGAGGATAATAAGGACGATAACAACGATGATAATGACGATAATAACGACGACATTAACGACGATGATTATGACAAAATAACGACGATATTAACGACGATAATTTTGAGGATAATAAGGACGATAACAACGATGAAAATGACGATAATAACGACGATGATTATGACAAAATAACGACTATATTAACGACGATAATTATGAGGATAATAAGGACGATAACAACGATGATAATGACGATATAAACGACGATGATTATGACAAAATAACGACGATATTAACGACGATAATAATGAGGATAATAAGGACGATAACAACGATGATAATGACGATAATAACGACGACATTAACGACGATGATTATGACAAAATAACGACGATATTAACGACGATAATTTTGAGGATAATAAGGACGATAACAACGATGATAATGACGATAATAACGACGACATTAACGACGATGATTATGACAAAATAACGACGATATTAACGACGATAATTATGAGGATAATAAGGACGATAACAACGATGATAATGACGATATAAACGACAATGATTATGACAAAATAACGACGATATTAACGACGATAATAATGAGGATAATAAGGACGATAACAACGATGATAATGACGATAATAACGACGACATTAACGACGATGATTATGACAAAATAACGACGATATTAACGACGATAATTATGAGGATAATAAGGACGATAACAACGATGATAATGACGATAATAACGACGACATTAACGACGATGATTATGACAAAATAACGACGATATTAACGACGATAATTATGAGGATAATAAGGACGATAACAACGATGATAATGACGATATAAACGACGATGATTATGACAAAATAACGACGATATTATCGACGATAATTATGTGGATAATAAGGACTATAACAACGATGATAATGACGATAATAACGACGACATTAACGACGATGATTATGACAATATAACGACGTTATTAACGACGATAATAACGACGATAATAACGACGATATTAACGACGATAATAGCGACGATAATAACGACGATATTAACGACGATAAAAAGAAGATAATGACAATAATAACGACAGTATTAACGATGATAATTATGACGATAACAACGAAGATAATGACGATAATAACGACGACATTAACGACGATGATTATGACAAAATAACGACGATAATAACGACGATAATTATGAGGATAATAAGGACGATAACAACGATGATAATGACGATAATAACGACGATGATTATGACAAAATAACGACGATATTAACGACGATAATTATGAGGATAATAAAGACGATAACAACGATGATAATGACGATATAAACGACGATGATTATGACAAAATAACGACGATATTAACGACGATAATTATGAGGATAATAAGGACGATAACAACGATGATAATGACGATATTAACGACGTTATTAACGACGATAATAACGACGATAATAACGACGATATTAACGACGATAATAACGACGATATTAACGACGATAATAACGACGATAAAAAGAAGATAATGACAATAATAACGACAGTATTAACGATGAAAATTATGACGATAACAACGAAGATAATGACGATAATAACGACGACATTAACGACGATGATTATGACAAAATAACGACGATAATAACGACGATAAATATGAGGATAATAAGGACGATATCAACGAAGATAATGACGATAATAACGACGACATTAACTACGATGATTATGACAAAATAACGAGGATATTAACGACGATAATTATGAGGATAATAAGGACGATAACAACGATGATAATGACGATATAAACGACGATGATTATGACAAAATAACGACGATATTATCGACGATAATTATGTGGATAATAAGGACTATAACAACGATGATAATTACGATAATAACGAAGACATTAACGACGATGATTATGACAAAAAAACGACGTTATTAACGACGATAATAACGACGATAATAACGACGATATTAACGACGATAATAACGACGATATTAACGACGATAAAAAAAAGATAATGACAATAATAACGACGATATTAACGATGATAAATATGAGGATAATAAGGACGATAACAACGATGATAATGACGATATAAACGACGATGATTATGACAAAATAGCGACGATATTAACGACGATAATTATGAGGATAATAAGGACGATAACAAAGATGATAATGACGATATTAACGACGATATTAACGACGATAATAACGACGATAATAACGACGATATTAACGACGATAATAACGACGATATTAACGACGATAATAACGACGATATTAACGACGATAATTATGAGGATAATAAGGACGATAACAACGATGATAATGACGATATAAACGACGATGATTATGACAAAATAACGACGATATTAACGACGATAATAATGAGGATAATAAGGACGATAACAACGATGATAATGACGATAATAACGACGACATTAACGACGATGATTATGACAAAATAACGACGATATTAAAGACGATAATATTGAGGATAATAAGGACGTTAACAACGATGATAATGACGATAATAACGACGACATTAACGACGATGATTATGACAAAATAACGACGATATTAACGACGATAATTATGAGGATAATAAGGACGATAACAACGATGATAATGACGATAATAACGACGACATTAACGACGATGATTATGACAAAATAACGACGATATTAACGACGATAATTATGAGGATAATAAGGACGATAACAACGATGATAATGACGATATAAACGACGATGATTATGACAAAATAACGACGATATTATCGACGATAATTATGTGGATAATAAGGACTATAACAACGATGATAATGACGATAATAACGACGACATTAACGACGATGATTTCGACAATATAACGACGTTATTAACGACGATAATAACGACGATAATAACGACGATATTAACGACGATAATAGCGACGATAATAACGACGATATTAACGACGATAAAAAAAAGATAATGACAATAATAACGACGATATTAACGATGATAATTATGACGATAACAACGAAGATAATGACGATAATAACGACTACATTAACGACGATGATTATGACAAAATAACGACGATATTAACGACGATAATTATGAGGATAATAAGGACGATAACAACGATGATAATGACGATATAAACGACGATGATTATGACAAATTAGCGACGATATTAACGACGATAATTATGAGGATAATAAGGACGATAACAACGATGATAATGACGATATAAACGACGATGATTATGACAAAATAACGACGATATTAACGACGATAATTATGAGGATAATAAGGACGATAACAACGATGATAATGACGATATTAACGACGTTATTAACGACGATAATAACGACGATAATAACGACGATATTAACGACGATAATAACGACGATATTAACGACGATAATAACGACGATAAAAAGAAGATAATGACAATAATAACGACAGTATTAACGATGAAAATTATGACGATAACAACGAAGATAATGACGATAATAACGACGACATTAACGACGATGATTATGACAAAATAACGACGATAATAACGACGATAAATATGAGGATAATAAGGACGATATCAACGAAGATAATGACGATAATAACGACGACATTAACTACGATGATTATGACAAAATAACGAGGATATTAACGACGATAATTATGAGGATAATAAGGACGATAACAACGATGATAATGACGATATAAACGACGATGATTATGACAAAATAACGACGATATTATCGACGATAATTATGTGGATAATAAGGACTATAACAACGATGATAATTACGATAATAACGAAGACATTAACGACGATGATTATGACAAAAAAACGACGTTATTAACGACGATAATAACGACGATAATAACGACGATATTAACGACGATAATAACGACGATATTAACGACGATAAAAAAAAGATAATGACAATAATAACGACGATATTAACGATGATAAATATGAGGATAATAAGGACGATAACAACGATGATAATGACGATATAAACGACGATGATTATGACAAAATAGCGACGATATTAACGACGATAATTATGAGGATAATAAGGACGATAACAAAGATGATAATGACGATATTAACGACGATATTAACGACGATAATAACGACGATAATAACGACGATATTAACGACGATAATAACGACGATATTAACGACGATAATAACGACGATATTAACGACGATAATTATGAGGATAATAAGGACGATAACAACGATGATAATGACGATATAAACGACGATGATTATGACAAAATAACGACGATATTAACGACGATAATAATGAGGATAATAAGGACGATAACAACGATGATAATGACGATAATAACGACGACATTAACGACGATGATTATGACAAAATAACGACGATATTAAAGACGATAATATTGAGGATAATAAGGACGTTAACAACGATGATAATGACGATAATAACGACGACATTAACGACGATGATTATGACAAAATAACGACGATATTAACGACGATAATTATGAGGATAATAAGGACGATAACAACGATGATAATGACGATAATAACGACGACATTAACGACGATGATTATGACAAAATAACGACGATATTAACGACGATAATTATGAGGATAATAAGGACGATAACAACGATGATAATGACGATATAAACGACGATGATTATGACAAAATAACGACGATATTATCGACGATAATTATGTGGATAATAAGGACTATAACAACGATGATAATGACGATAATAACGACGACATTAACGACGATGATTTCGACAATATAACGACGTTATTAACGACGATAATAACGACGATAATAACGACGATATTAACGACGATAATAGCGACGATAATAACGACGATATTAACGACGATAAAAAAAAGATAATGACAATAATAACGACGATATTAACGATGATAATTATGACGATAACAACGAAGATAATGACGATAATAACGACTACATTAACGACGATGATTATGACAAAATAACGACGATATTAACGACGATAATTATGAGGATAATAAGGACGATAACAACGATGATAATGACGATATAAACGACGATGATTATGACAAATTAGCGACGATATTAACGACGATAATTATGAGGATAATAAGGACGATAACAACGATGATAATGACGATATTAACGACGATATTAACGACGATAATAACGACGATAATAACGACGATATTAACGGCGATAATAACGACGATATTAACGACGATAATAACGACGATAAAAAGAAGATAATGACAATAATAACGACAGTATTAACGATGATAATTATGACGATAACAACGAAGATAATGACGATAATAACGACGACATTAACGACGATGATTATGACAAAATAACGACGATAATAACGACGATAATTATGAGGATAATAAGGACGATAACAACGATGATAATGACGATAATAACGACGATGATTATGACAAAATAACGACGATATTAACGACGATAATTATGAGGATAATAAAGACGATAACAACGATGATAATGACGATATAAACGACGATGATTATGACAAAATAACGACGATATTAACGACGATAATTATGAGGATAATAAGGACGATAACAACGATGATAATGACGATATTAACGACGTTATTAACGACGATAATAACGACGATAATAACGACGATATTAACGACGATAATAACGACGATATTAACGACGATAATAACGACGATAAAAAGAAGATAATGACAATAATAACGACAGTATTAACGATGAAAATTATGACGATAACAACGAAGATAAAGACGATAATAACGACGACATTAACGACGATGATTATGACAAAATAACGACGATAATAACGACGATAATTATGAGGATAATAAGGACGATATCAACGAAGATAATGACGATAATAACGACGACATTAACGACGATGATTATGACAAAATAACGAGGATATTAACGACGATAATTATGAGGATAATAAGGACGATAACAACGATGATAATGACGATATAAACGACGATGATTATGACAAAATAACGACGATATTATCGACGATAATTATGTGGATAATAAGGACTATAACAACGATGATAATGACGATAATAACGACGACATTAACGACGATAATAACGACGATAATAACGACGATATTAACGACGATAATAACGACGATATTAACGACGATAATAGCGACGATAAAAAGAAGATAATGACAATAATAACAACAGTATTAACGATGATAATTATGACGATAACAACGAAGATAATGACGATAATAACGACGACATTAACGACGATGATTATGACAAAATAACGACGATAAAAACGACGATAATTATGAGGATAATAAGGACGATAACAACGATGATAATGATGATATAAACGACGTTGATTATGACAAAATAACGACGATATTAACGACGATAGTAATGAGGATAATAAGGACGATAACACGATGATAATGACGATATAAACGACGATGATTATGACAAAATAGCGACGATATTAACGACGATAATTATGAGGATAATAAAGACGATAACAACGATGATAATGACGATATAAACGACGATGATTATGACAAAATAACGACGATATTAACGACGATAATTATGAGGATAATAAGGACGATAACAACGATGATAATGACGATATTAACGACGATATTAACGACGATAATAACGACGATAATAACGACGATATTAACGACGATAATAACGACGATATTAACGACGATAATAACGACGATAAAAAGAAGATAATGACAATAAAAACGACAGTATTAACGATGATAATTACGACGATAACAACGAAGATAATGACGATAATAACGACGACATTAACGACGATGATTATGACAAAATAACGACGATAATTATGAGGATAATAAGGACGATAACAACGATGATAATGACGATATAAACGACGATGATTATGACAAAATAGCGACGATATTAACGACGATAATTATGAGGATAATAAGGACGATAACAACGATGATAATGACGATATTAACGACGATATTAACGACGATAATAACGACGATAATAACGACGATATTAACGACGATAATAACGACGATATTAACGACGATAATAACGACGATATTAACGACGATAATTATGAGGATAATAAGGACGATAACAACGATGATAATGACGATATAAACGACGATGATTATGACAAAATAACGACGATATTAACGACGATAATAATGAGGATAATAAGGACGATAACAACGATGATAATGACGATAATAACGACGACATTAACGACGATGATTATGACAAAATAACGACGATATTAACGACGATAATTATGAGGATAATAAGGACGATAACAACGATGATAATGACGATATAAACGACAATGATTATGACAAAATAACGACGATATTAACGACGATAATAATGAGGATAATAAGGACGATAACAACGATGATAATGACGATAATAACGACGACATTCACGACGATGATTATGACAAAATAACGACGATATTAACAACGATAATTATGAGGATAATAAGGACGATAACAACGATGATAATGACGATAATAACGACGACATTAACGACGATGATTATGACAAAATAACGACGATATTAACGACGATAATTATGTGGATAATAAGGACTATAACAACGATGATAATGACGATAATAACGACGACATTAACGTCGATGATTATGACAAAATAACGACAATATTAACGACGATAATAACGACGATAATAACGACGATATTAACGACGATAATAACGACGATATTAACGACGATAATAACGACGATATAAAGTAGATAATGACAATAATAGCGACGGTATTAACGATGATAATTATGACGATAACAACGAAGATAATGACGATAATAACGACGACATTAACGACGATGATTATGACACAATAAGGACGATATTAACGACGATAATTATGAGGATAATAAGGACGATAACAACGATGATAATGACGATATAAACGACGATGATTATGACAAAATAACGACGATATTAACGACGATAATTTTGAGGATAATAGGACGATAACAACGATGATAATGACGATAATAACGACGACATTAACGACGATAATAACGACGATAATAACGACGATATTAACGACGATAATAACGACGATATTAACGACGATAATAGCGACGATAAAAAGAAGATAATGACAATAATAACAACAGTATTAACGATGATAATTATGACGATAACAACGAAGATAATGACGATAATAACGACGACATTAACGACGATGATTATGACAAAATAACGACGATAATAACGACGATAATTATGAGGATAATAAGGACGATAACAACGATGATAATGACGATATAAACGACGATGATTATGACAAAATAACGACGATATTAACGACGATAATAATGAGGATAATAAGGACGATAACAACGATGATAATGACGATATAAACGACGATGATTATGACAAAATAACGACGATATTAACGACGATAATTATGAGGATAATAAGGACGATAACAACAATGATAATGACGATATTAACGACGATATTAACGACGATAATAACGACGATAATAACGACGATATTAACGACGATAATAACGACGATATTAACGACGATAATAACGACGATAAAAAGAAGATAATGACAATAATAACGACAGTATTAACGATGATAATTATGACGATAACACCGAAGATAATGACGATAATAACGACGACATTAACGACGATGATTATGACAAAATAACGACGATATTAACGACGATAATTTTGAGGATAATAAGGACGATAACAACGATGATAATGACGATAATAACGACGATGATTATGACAAAATAACGACGATATTAACGACGATAATTATGAGGATAATAAGGACGATAACAACGATGATAATGACGATATAAACGACGATGATTATGACAAAATAACGACGATATTAACGACGATAATAATGAGGATAATAAGGACGATAACAACGATGATAATGACGATAATAACGACGACATTAACGACGATGATTATGACAAAATAACGACGATATTAACGACGATAATTTTGAGGATAATAAGGACGATAACAACGATGATAATGACGATAATAACGACGACATTAACGACGATGATTATGACAAAATAACGACGAAATTAACGACGATAATTATGAGGATAATAAGGACGATAACAACGATGATAATGACGATATTAACGACGATAATAACGACGATAATAACGACGATAATAACGACGATATTAACGACGATAATAACGACGATATTAACGACGATAATAACGACGATAAAAAGAAGATAATGACAATAATAACGACAGTATTAACGATGAAAATTAAGACGATAACAACGAAGATAATGACGATAATAACGACGACATTAACGACGATGATTATGACAAAATAACGACGATAATAACGACGATAATTATGAGGATAATAAGGACGATATCAACGAAGATAATGACGATAATAACGACGACATTAACGACGATGATTATGACAAAATAACGAGGATATTAACGACGATAATTATGAGGATAATAAGGACGATAACAACGATGATAATGACGATATTAACGACGATAATAACGACGATAATAACGACGATAATAACGACGATATTAACGACGATAATAACGACGATATTAACGACGATAATAACGACGATAAAAAGAAGATAATGACAATAATAACGACAGTATTAACGATGAAAATTAAGACGATAACAACGAAGATAATGACGATAATAACGACGACATTAACGACGATGATTATGACAAAATAACGACGATAATAACGACGATAATTATGAGGATAATAAGGACGATATCAACGACGATAATAACGACGATATTAACGACGATAATAACGACGATATAAAGAAGATAATGACAATAATAGCGACGGTATTAACGATGATAATTATGACGATAACAACGAAGATAATGACGATAATAACGACGACATTAACGACGATGATTATGACAAAATAAGGACGATATTAACGACGATAATTATGAGGATAATAAGGACGATAACAACGATGATAATGACGATATAAACGACGATGATTATGACAAAATAACGACGATATTAACGACGATAATTTTGAGGATAATAGGACGATAACAACGATGATAATGACGATAATAACGACGACATTAACGACGATAATAACGACGATAATAACGACGATATTAACGACGATAATAACGACGATATTAACGACGATAATAGCGACGATAAAAAGAAGATAATGACAATAATAACAACAGTATTAACGATGATAATTATGACGATAACAACGAAGATAATGACGATAATAACGACGACATTAACGACGATGATTATGACAAAATAACGACGATAATAACGACGATAATTATGAGGATAATAAGGACGATAACAACGATGATAATGACGATATAAACGACGATGATTATGACAAAATAACGACGATATTAACGACGATAATAATGAGGATAATAAGGACGATAACAACGATGATAATGACGATATAAACGACGATGATTATGACAAAATAACGACGATATTAACGACGATAATTATGAGGATAATAAGGACGATAACAACAATGATAATGACGATATTAACGACGATATTAACGACGATAATAACGACGATAATAACGACGATATTAACGACGATAATAACGACGATATTAACGACGATAATAACGACGATAAAAAGAAGATAATGACAATAATAACGACAGTATTAACGATGATAATTATGACGATAACAACGAAGATAATGACGATAATAACGACGACATTAACGACGATGATTATGACAAAATAACGACGATATTAACGACGATAATTTTGAGGATAATAAGGACGATAACAACGATGATAATGACGATAATAACGACGATGATTATGACAAAATAACGACGATATTAACGACGATAATTATGAGGATAATAAGGACGATAACAACGATGATAATGACGATATAAACGACGATGATTATGACAAAATAACGACGATATTAACGACGATAATAATGAGGATAATAAGGACGATAACAACGATGATAATGACGATAATAACGACGACATTAACGACGATGATTATGACAAAATAACGACGATATTAACGACGATAATTTTGAGGATAATAAGGACGATAACAACGATGATAATGACGATAATAACGACGACATTAACGACGATGATTATGACAAAATAACGACGATATTAACGACGATAATTTTGAGGATAATAAGGACGATAACAACGATGAAAATGACGATAATAACGACGATGATTATGACAAAATAACGACGATATTAACGACGATAATTATGAGGATAATAAGGACGATAACAACGATGATAATGACGATATAAACGACGATGATTATGACAAAATAACGACGATATTAACGACGATAATAATGAGGATAATAAGGACGATAACAACGATGATAATGACGATAATAACGACAACATTAACGACGATGATTATGACAAAATAACGACGATATTAACGACGATAATTTTGAGGATAATAAGGACGATAACAACGATGATAATGACGATAATAACGACGACATTAACGACGATGATTATGACAAAATAACGACGATATTAACGACGATAATTATGAGGATAATAAGGACGATAACAACGATGATAATGACGATATAAACGACAATGATTATGACAAAATAACGACGATATTAACGACGATAATAATGAGGATAATAAGGACGATAACAACGATGATAATGACGATAATAACGACGACATTAACGACGATGATTATGACAAAATAACGACGATATTAACGACGATAATTATGAGGATAATAAGGACGATAACAACGATGATAATGACGATAATAACGACGACATTAACGACGATGATTATGACAAAATAACGACGATATTAACGACAATAATTATGAGGATAATAAGGACGATAACAACGATGATAATGACGATATAAACGACGATGATTATGACAAAATAACGACGATATTAACGACGATAATTATGAGGATAATAAGGACGATAACAACGATGATAATGACGATATAAACGACGATGATTATGACAAAATAACGACGATATTAACGACGATAATAATGAGGATAATAAGGACGATAACAACGATGATAATGACGATATAAACGACGATGATTATGACAAAATAGCGACGATATTAACGACGATAATTATGAGGATAATAAAGACGATAACAACGATGATAATGACGATATAAACGACGATGATTATGACAAAATAACGACGATATTAACGACGATAATTATGAGGATAATAAGGACGATAACAACGATGATAATGACGATATTAACGACGATATTAACGACGATAATAACGACGATAATAACGACGATATTAACGACGATAATAACGACGATATTAACGACGATAATAACGACGATAAAAAGAAGATAATGACAATAAAAACGACAGTATTAACGATGATAATTACGACGATAACAACGAAGATAATGACGATAATAACGACGACATTAACGACGATGATTATGACAAAATAACGACGATAATAACGACGATAATTATGAGGATAATAAGGACGATAACAACGATGATAATGACGATATAAACGACGATGATTATGACAAAATAGCGACGATATTAACGACGATAATTATGAGGATAATAAGGACGATAACAACGATGATAATGACGATAATAACGACAACATTAACGACGATGATAATGACAAAATAACGACGATATTAACGACGATAATATTGAGGATAATAAGGACGATAACAACGATGATAATGACGATAATAGCGACGACATTAACGACGATGATTATGACAAAATAACGACGATAATTATGAGGATAATAAGGACGATAACAACGATGATAATGACGATATAAACGACGATGATTATGACAAAATAACGACGATATTATCGACGATAATTATGTGGATAATAAGGACTATAACAACGATGATAATGACGATAATAACGACGACATTAACGACGATGATTATGACAAAATAACGACAATATTAACGACGATAATAACGACGATAATAACGACGATATTAACGACGATATTAACGACGATATTAACGACGATAATAACGACGATATAAAGAAGATAATGACAATAATAGCGACGGTATTAACGATGATAATTATGACGATAACAACGAAGATAATGACGATAATAACGACGACATTAACGACGATGATTATGACAAAATAAGGACGATATTAACGACGATAATTATGAGGATAATAAGGACGATAACAACGATGATAATGACGATAAAAACGACGATGATTATGATAAAATAACGACGATATTAACGACGATAATAATGAGGATAATAAGGACGATAACAACGATGATAATGACGATAATAACGACGACATTAACGACGATGAATAGGACAAAATAACGACGATATTAACCACGATAATTTTGAGGACAATAAGGACGATAACATCGATGATAATGGCGATAATAACGACGACATTAACGACGATGATTATGACAAAATAACGAGGATATTAACGAAGATAACAACGATGGTAATGACGATATTAACGACGATATTAACGACGATAATAACGACGATAAAAAGAAGATAATGACAATAATAACGACGATAATTATGAGGATAATAAGGACGATAACAACGATGATAATGACGATATAAACGACGATGATTATGACAAAATAACGACGATATTAACGACGATAATTTTGAGGATAATAAGGACGATAACAACGATGATAATGACGATAATAACGACGACATTAACGACGATGATTATGACAAAATAACGACGATATTAACGACGATAATAACGACGATAATAACGACGATATTAACGACGTTAATAACGACGATAAAAAGAAGATAATGACAATAATAACGACGGTATTAACGATGATAATTATGACGATAACAACGAAGATAATGACGATAATAACGACGACATTAACGACGATGATTATGACAAAATAACGACGAAATTAACGACGATAATTATGAGGATAATAAGGACGATAACAACGATGATAATGACGATATAAACGACGATGATTATGACAAAATAACGACGATATTAACGACGATAATTATGAAAATAATAAGGACGATAACAACGATGATAATGACGATATTAACGACGATATTAACGACGATAATAACGACGATATTAACGACGATAATAACGACGATAAAAAGAAGATAATGACAATAATAACGACAGTATTAACGATGATAATTATGACGTTAACAACGAAGATAATGACGATAATAACGACGACGATGATTATGACAAAATAACGACGATAATTTTGAGGATAATAAGGACGATAACAACGATGATAATGACGATAATAACGACGACATTAACGACGATGATTATGACAAAATAACGACGATATTAACGACGATAATATTTAGGATAATAAGGATGATAACAACGATGATAATGACGATAATAGCGACGACATTAACGACGATGATTATGACAAAATAACGACGATAATTATGAGGATAATAAGGACGATAACAACGATGATAATGACGATATAAACGACGATGATTATGACAAAATAACGACGATATTATCGACGATAATTATGTGGATAATAAGGACTATAACAACGATGATAATGACGATAATAACGACGACATTAACGTCGATGATTATGACAAAATAACGACAATATTAACGACGATAATAACGACGATAATAACGACGATATTAACGACGATAATAACGACGATATTAACGACGATAATAACGACGATATAAAGAAGATAATGACAATAATAGCGACGGTATTAACGATGATAATTATGACGATAACAACGAAAATAATGACGATAATAACAACGACATTAACGACGATGATTATGACAAAATAAGGACGATATTAACGACGATAATTATGAGGATAATAAGGACGATAACAACGATGATAATGACGATATAAACGACGATGATTATGACAAAATAGCGACGATATTAACGACGATAATTTTGAGGATAATAAGGACGATAACAACGATGATAATGACGATAATAACGACGACATTAACGACGATGATTATGACAAAATAACGACGATATTAACGACGATAATTATGAGGATAATAAGGACGATAACAACGATGATAATGACGATAATAACGACGACATTAACGACGATGATTATGACAAAATAACGACGATATTAACGACGATAATTTTGAGGATAATAAGGACGATAACAACGATGATAATGACGACAATAACGACGACATTAACGACGATGATTATGACAAAATAACGAGGATATTAACGAAGATAACAACGATGGTAATGACGATATTAACGACGATATTAACGACGATAATAACGACGATAAAAAGAAGATAATGACAATAATAACGACGATATTAACGACGATAATTATGAGGATAATAAGGACGATAACAACGATGATAATGACGATATAAACGACGATGATTATGACAAAATAACGACGATATTAACGACGATAATTTTGAGGATAATAAGGACGATAACAACGATGATAATGACGATAATAACGACGACATTAACGACGATGATTATGACAAAATAACGACGATATTAACGACGATAATAACGACGATAAAAAGAAGATAATGACAATAATAACGACGGTATTAACGATGATAATTATGACGATAACAACGAAGATAATGACGATAATAACGACGACATTAACGACGATGATTATGACAAAATAACGACGATATTAACGACGATAATTATGAGGATAATAAGGACGATAACAACGATGATAATGACGATAATAACGACGACATTAACGACGATGATTATGACAAAATAACGACGATATTAACGACGATAATTTTGAGGATAATAAGGACGATAACAACGATGATAATGACGACAATAACGACGACATTAACGACGATGATTATGACAAAATAACGAGGATATTAACGAAGATAACAACGATGGTAATGACGATATTAACGACGATATTAACGACGATAATAACGACGATAAAAAGAAGATAATGACAATAATAACGACGATATTAACGACGATAATTATGAGGATAATAAGGACGATAACAACGATGATAATGACGATATAAACGACGATGATTATGACAAAATAACGACGATATTAACGACGATAATTTTGAGGATAATAAGGACGATAACAACGATGATAATGACGATAATAACGACGACATTAACGACGATGATTATGACAAAATAACGACGATATTAACGACGATAATAACGACGATAAAAAGAAGATAATGACAATAATAACGACGGTATTAACGATGATAATTATGACGATAACAACGAAGATAATGACGATAATAACGACGACATTAACGACGATGATTATGACAAAATAACGACGAAATTAACGACGATAATTATGAGGATAATAAGGACGATAACAACGATGATAATGACGATATAAACGACGATGATTATGACAAAATAACGACGATATTAACGACGATAATAATGAGGATAATAAGGACGATAACAACGATGATAATGACGATAATAACGACGACATTAACGACGATGATTATGATAAAATAACGAGGATATTAACGAAGATAACAACGATGGTAATGACGATATTAACGACGATATTAACGACGATAAAAAGAAGATAATGACAATAATAACGACGATATTAACGACGATAATTATGAGTATAATAAGGACGATAACAACGATGATAATGACGATATAAACGACGATGATTATGACAAAATAACGACGATATTAACGACGAAAATTATGAGGATAATAAGGACGATAACAACGATGATAATGACGATATTAACGACGATATTAACGACGATAATAACGACGATAATAACGACGATATTAACGACGATAATAACGACGATATTAACGACGATAATAACGACGATATAAAGAAGATAATGACAATAATAGCGACGGTATTAACGATGATAATTATGACGATAACAACGAAGATAATGACGATAATAACGACGACATTAACGACGATGATTATGACAAAATAAGGACGATATTAACGACGATAATTATGAGGATAATAAGGACGATAACAACGATGATAATGACGATATAAACGACGATGATTATGACAAAATAACGACGATATTAACGACGATAATTTTGAGGAAAATAGGACGATAACAACGATGATAATGACGATAATAACGACGACATTAACGACGATAATAACGACGATAATAACGACGATATTAACGACGATAATAACGACGATATTAACGACGATAATAGCGACGATAAAAAGAAGATAATGACAATAATAACGACAGTATTAACGATGATAATTATGACGATAACAACGAAGATAATGACGATAATAACGACGACATTATCGACGATGATTAAGACAAAATAACGACGATAATAACGACGATAATTATGAGGATAATAAGGACGATAACAACGATGATAATGACGATATAAACGACGATGATTATGACAAAATAACGACGATATTAACGACGATAATAATGAGGATTATAAGGACGATAACAACGATGATAATGACGATAATAACGACGATGATTATGACAAAATAACGACGATATTAACGACGATAATTATGAGGATAATAAAGACGATAACAACGATGATAATGACGATAATAACGACGACATTAACGACGATGATTATGACAAAATAACGACGATATTAACGACGCTAATTTTGAGGATAATAAGGACGATAACAACGATGATAATGACGATAATAACGACGACATTAACGACGATGATTATGACAAAATAACGACGATATTAACGACGATAATTATGAGTATAATAAGGACGATAACAACGATGATAATGACGATATAAACGACGATGATTATGACAAAATAACGACGATATTAACGACGATAATAATGAGGATAATAAGGACGATAACAACGATGATAATGACGATAATAACGACGACATTAACGACGATGATTATGACAAAATAACGACGATATTAACGACGATAATTTTGAGGATAATAAGGACGATAACAACGATGATAATGACGATAATAACGACGACATTAACGACGATGATTATGACAAAATAACGAGGATATTAACGAAGATAACAACGATGATAATGACGATATTAAGGACGATATTAACGACGATAATAACGACATAATAACGACGATATTAACGACGATAATAACGACGATAAAAAGAAGATAATGACAATAATAACGACGATATTAACGATGATAATTATGACGATAATAACGACAATAACGACGATATTAACGACGATAATAACGACGATAAAAAGAAGATAATGACAATAATAACGACAGTATTAACGATGATTATTATGACAATAACAACGAAGATAATGACGATAATAAAGACGACATTAACGACGATGATTATGACAAAATAACGACGATAATTTTGAGGATAATAAGGACGATAACAACGATGATAATGACGATAATAACGACGACATTAACGACGATGATTATGACAAAATAATGACGATATTAACGACGACAATTATGAGGATAATAAGGACGATAACAACGATGATAATGACGATATAAACGACGATGATTATGACAAAATAACGACGATATTAACGACGATAATTATGAGGATAATAAGGACGATAACAACGATGATAATGACGATATTAACGACGATATTAACGACGATAATAACGACGATAATAACGACGATATTAACGACGATAATAACGACGATATTAACGACGATAATAACGACGACATTAACGACGATGATTATGACAAAATAATGACGATATTAACGACGACAATTATGAGGATAATAAGGACGATAACAACGATGATAATGACGATATAAACGACGATGATTATGACAAAATAACGACGATATTAACGACGATAATTATGAGGATAATAAGGACGATAACAACGATGATAATGACGATATTAACGACGATATTAACGACGATAATAACGACGATAATAACGACGATATTAACGACGATAATAACGACGATATTAACGACGATAATAACGACGATAAAACAAGATAATGACAATAATAACGACAGTATTAACGATGATAATTATGACGATAACAACGGAGATAATGACGATAATAACGACGACATTAACGACGATGATTATGACAAAATAACGACGATAATAACGACGATAATTATGAGGATAATAAGGACGAACACAACGATGATAATGACGATAAAAACGACGATGATTATGACAAAATAACGACGATATCAACGACGATGATTATGACAAAATAACGACGATAATAACGACGATAATTATGAGGATAATAAGGACGATAACAACGATGATAATGACGATAAAAACGACGATGATTATGACAAAATAACGACGATATTAACGACGATAATAATGAGGATAATAAGGACGATAACAACGATGATAATGACGATAATAACGACGACATTAACGACGATGATTATGACAAAATAACGACGATATTAACCACGATAATTTTGAGGATAATAAGGACGATAACAACGATGATAATGACGATAATAACGACGACATTAACGACGATGATTATGACAAAATAACGAGGATATTAACGAAGATAACAACGATGGTAATGACGATATTAACGACGATATTAACGACGATAATAACGACGATAAAAAGAAGATAATGACAATAATAACGACGATATTAACGACGATAATTATGAGGATAATAAGGACGATAACAACGATGATAATGACGATATAAACGACGATGATTATGACAAAATAACGACGATATTAACGACGATAATTTTGAGGATAATAAGGACGATAACAACGATGATAATGACGATAATAACGACGACATTAACGACGATGATTATGACAAAATAACGACGATATTAACGACGATAATAACGACGATAATAACGACGATATTAATTACGATAATAACGACGATAAAAAGAAGATAATGACAATAATAACGACGGTATTAACGATGATAATTATGACGATAACAACGAAGATAATGACGATAATAACGACGACATTAACGACGATGATTATGACAAAATAACGACGAAATTAACGACGATAATTATGAGGATAATCTGGACGATAACAACGATGATAATGACGATATAAACGACGATGATTATGACAAAATAACGACGATATTAACGACGATAATTATGAGGATAATAAGGACGATAACAACGATGATAATGACGATATTAACGACGATATTAACGACGATAATAACGATGATAATAACGACGATATTAACGACGATAATAACGACGATAAAAAGAAGATAATGACAATAATAACGACAGTATTAACGATGATAATTATGACGATAACAACGAAGATAATGACGATAATAACGACGACGATGATTATGACAAAATAACGACGATAATTTTGAGGATAATAAGGACGATAACAACGATGATAATGAAGATAATAACGACGACATTAACGACGATGATTATGACAAAATAACGACGATATTAACGACGATAATTATGAGGATAATAAGGACGATAACAACGATGATAATGACGATATTAACGACGATATTAACGACGATAATAACGACGATAATAACGACGATATTAACGACGATAATAACGACGATATTAACGACGATAATAACGACGATAAAACAAGATAATGACAATAATAACGACAGTATTAACGATGATAATTATGACGATAACAACGGAGATAATGACGATAATAACGACGACATTAACGACGATAATAACGACGATAATTATGAGGATAATAAGGACGATAACAACGATGATAATGACGATAAAAACGACGATGATTATGACAAAATAACGACGATATTAACGACGATGATTATGACAAAATAACGACGATAATAACGACGATAATTATGAGGATAATAAGGACGATAACAACGATGATAATGACTATAAAAACGACGATGATTATGACAAAATAACGACGATATTAACGACGATAATAATGAGGATAATAAGGACGATAACAACGATGATAATGACGATAATAACGACGACATTAACGACGATGATTATGACAAAATAACGACGATATTAACCACGATAATTTTGAGGATAATAAGGACGATAACAACGATGATAATGACGATAATAACGACGACATTAACGACGATGATTATGACAAAATAACGACGATATTAACGACGATAATAACGACGATAATAACGACGATATTAATGACGATAATAACGACGATAAAAAGAAGATAATGACAATAATAACGACGGTATTAACGATGATAATTATGACGATAACAACGAAGATAATGACGATAATAACGACGACATTAACGACGATGATTATGACAAAATAACGACGAAATTAACGACGATAATTATGAGGATAATAAGGACGATAACAACGATGATAATGACGATATAAACGACGATGATTATGACAAAATAACGACGATATTAACGACGATAATTATGAGGATAATAAGGACGATAACAACGATGATAATGACGATATTAACGACGATATTAACGACGATAATAACGATGATAATAACGACGATATTAACGACGATAATAACGACGATAAAAAGAAGGTAATGACAATAATAACGACAGTATTAACGATGATAATTATGACGATAACAACGAAGATAATGACGATAATAACGACGACGATGATTATGACAAAATAACGACGATAATTTTGAGGATAATAAGGACGATAACAACGATGATAATGACGATAATAACGACGACATTAACGACGATGATTATGACAAAATAACGACGATATTAACGACGATAATTATGAGGATAATAAGGACGATAACAACGATGATAATGACGATATAAACGACGATGATTATGACAAAATAACGACGATATTAACGACGATAATAATGAGGATTATAAGGACGATAACAACGATGATAATGACGATAATAACGACGATGATTATGACAAAATAACGACGATATTAACGACGATAATTATGAGGATAATAAAGACGATAACAACGATGATAATGACGATAATAACGACGACATTAACGACGATGATTATGACAAAATAACGACGATATTAACGAAGATAACAACGATGATAATGACGATAATAAGGACGATATTAACGACGATAATAACGACATAATAACGACGATATTAACGACGATAATAACGACGATAAAAAGAAGATAATGACAATAATAACGACGATATTAACGATGATAATTATGACGATAATAACGACAATAACGACGATATTAACGACGATAAAAAGAAGATAATGACAATAATAACGACAGTATTAACGATGATAATTATGACGATAACAACGAAGATAATGACGATAATAAAGACGACATTAACGACGATGATTATGACAAAATAACGACGATAATTTTGAGGATAATAAGGACGATAACAACGATGATAATGACGATAATAACGACGACATTAACGACGATGATTATGACAAAATAATGACGATATTAACGACGATAATTATGAGGATAAAAAGGACGATAACAACGATGATAATGACGATATAAACGACGATGATTATGACAAAATAACGACGTTATTAACGACGATAATTATGAGGATAATAAGGACGATAACAACGATGATAATGACGATAATAACGACGACATTAACGACGATGATTATGACAAAATAACGACGATATTAACGACGATAATTTTGAGGACAATAAGGACGATAACAACGATGATAATGACGATAATAACGACGACATTAACGACGATGATTATGACAAAATAACGAGGATATTAACGAAGATAACAACGATGATAATGACGATATTAAGGACGATATTAACGACGATAATAACGACATAATAACGACGATATTAACGACGATAATAACGACGATAAAAAGAAGATAATGACAATAATAACGACGATATTAACGATGATAATTATGACGATAATAACGACAATAACGACGATATTAACGACGATAATAACGACGATAATAACGACGATATTAACGACGATAATAACGACGATAAAAAGAAGATAATGACAATAATAACGACGGTATTAACGATGATAATTATGACGATAACAACGAAGATAATGACGATAATAACGACGACATTAACGACGATGATTATTACAAAATAACGACGAAATTAACGACGATAATTATGAGGATAATAAGGACGATAACAACGATGATAATGACGATATAAACGACGATGATTATGACAAAATAACGACGATATTAACGACGATAATAATGAGGATAATAAGGACGATAACAACGATGATAATGACGATAATAACGACGACATTAACGACGATGATTATGCTAAAATAACGACGATATTAACGACGATAATTTTGAGGATAATAAGGACGATAACAACGATGATAATGACGATAATAACGACGACATTAACGACGATGATTATGACAAAATAACGACGATATTAACGACGATAATAACGACGATAATAACGACGATATTAATTACGATAATAACGACGATAAAAAGAAGATAATGACAATAATAACGACGGTATTAACGATGATAATTATGACGATAACAACGAAGATAATGACGATAATAACGACGACATTAACGACGATGATTATGACAAAATAACGACGAAATTAACGACGATAATTATGAGGATAATCTGGACGATAACAACGATGATAATGACGATATAAACGACGATGATTATGACAAAATAACGACGATATTAACGACGATAATTATGAGGATAATAAGGACGATAACAACGATGATAATGACGATATTAACGACGATATTAACGACGATAATAACGATGATAATAACGACGATATTAACGACGATAATAACGACGATAAAAAGAAGATAATGACAATAATAACGACAGTATTAACGATGATAATTATGACGATAACAACGAAGATAATGACGATAATAACGACGACGATGATTATGACAAAATAACGACGATAATTTTGAGGATAATAAGGACGATAACAACGATGATAATGAAGATAATAACGACGACATTAACGACGATGATTATGACAAAATAACGACGATATTAACGACGATAATTATGAGGATAATAAGGACGATAACAACGATGATAATGACGATATTAACGACGATATTAACGACGATAATAACGACGATAATAACGACGATATTAACGACGATAATAACGACGATATTAACGACGATAATAACGACGATAAAACAAGATAATGACAATAATAACGACAGTATTAACGATGATAATTATGACGATAACAACGGAGATAATGACGATAATAACGACGACATTAACGACGATAATAACGACGATAATTATGAGGATAATAAGGACGATAACAACGATGATAATGACGATAAAAACGACGATGATTATGACAAAATAACGACGATATTAACGACGATGATTATGACAAAATAACGACGATAATAACGACGATAATTATGAGGATAATAAGGACGATAACAACGATGATAATGACTATAAAAACGACGATGATTATGACAAAATAACGACGATATTAACGACGATAATAATGAGGATTATAAGGACGATAACAACGATGATAATGACGATAATAACGACGATGATTATGACAAAATAACGACGATATTAACGACGATAATTATGAGGATAATAAAGACGATAACAACGATGATAATGACGATAATAACGACGACATTAACGACGATGATTATGACAAAATAACGACGATATTAACCACGATAATTTTGAGGATAATAAGGACGATAACAACGATGATAATGACGATAATAACGACGACATTAACGACGATGATTATGACAAAATAACGACGATATTAACGACGATAATTATGAGGATAATAAGGACGATAACAACGATGATAATGACGATATAAACGACGATGATTATGACAAAATAACGACGATATTAACGACGATAATAATGAGGATTATAAGGACGATAACAACGATGATAATGACGATAATAACGACGATGATTATGACAAAATAACGACGATATTAACGACGATAATTATGAGGATAATAAAGACGATAACAACGATGATAATGACGATAATAACGACGACATTAACGACGATGATTATGACAAAATAACGACGATATTAACGACGATAACAACGATGATAATGACGATAATAAGGACGATATTAACGACGATGATAACGACATAATAACGACGATATTAACGACGATAATAACGACGATAAAAAGAAGATAATGACAATAATAACGACGATATTAACGATGATAATTATGACGATAATAACGACAATAACGACGATATTAACGACGATAAGAAGAAGATAATGACAATAATAACGACAGTATTAACGATGATAATTATGACGATAACAACGAAGATAATGACGATAATAAAGACGACATTAACGACTATGATTATGACAAAATAACGACGATAATTTTGAGGATAATAAGGACGATAACAACGATGATAATGACGATAATAACGACGACATTAACGACGATGATTATGACAAAATAATGACGATATTAACGACGATAATTATGAGGATAAAAAGGACGATAACAACGATGATAATGACGATATAAACGACGATGATTATGACAAAATAACGACGTTATTAACGACGATAATTATGAGGATAATAAGGACGATAACAACGATGATAATGACGATAATAACGACGACATTAACGACGATGATTATGACAAAATAACGACGATATTAACGACGATAATTTTGAGGATAATAAGGACGATAACAACGATGATAATGACGATAATAACGACGACATTAACGACGATGATTATGACAAAATAACGAGGATATTAACGAAGATAACAACGATGATAATGACGATATTAAGGACGATATTAACGACGATAATAACGACATAATAACGACGATATTAACGACGATAATAACGACGATAAAAAGAAGATAATGACAATAATAACGACGATATTAACGATGATAATTATGACGATAACAACGGAGATAATGACGATAATAACGACGACATTAACGACGATGATTATGACAAAATAACGACGATAATAACGACGATAATAACGACGATAATTATGAGGATAATAAGGACGATAACAACGATGATAATGACGATAAAAACGACGATGATTATGACAAAATAACGACGATATTAACGACGATGATTATGACAAAATAACAACGATAATAACGACGATAATTATGAGGATAATAAGGACGATAACAACGATGATTATGACTATAAAAACGACGATGATTATGACAAAATAACGACGATATTAACGACGATAATAATGAGGATAATAAGGACGATAACAACGATGATAATGACGATAATAACGACGACATTAACGACGATGATTATGACAAAATAACGAGGATATTAACGAAGATAACAACGATGGTAATGACGATAATAACGACGACATTAACGACGATGATTATGACAAAATAATGACGAAATTAACGACGACAATTATGAGGATAATAAGGACGATAACAACGATGATAATGACGATATAAACGACGATGATTATGACAAAATAACGACGATATTAACGACGATAATAATGAGGATAATAAGGACGATAACAACGATGATAATAACGATAATAACGACGACATTAACGACGATGATTATGACAAAATAACGACGATATTAACGACGATAATTTTGAGGATAATAAGGACGATAACAACGATGATAATGACGACAATAACGACGACATTAACGACGATGATTATGACAAAATAACGAGGATATTAACGAAGATAACAACGATGGTAATGACGATATTAACGACGATATTAACGACGATAATAACGACGATAAAAAGAAGATAATGACAATAATAACGACAGTATTAACGATGATAATTATGACGATAACAACGAAGATAATGACGATAATAACGACGACATTATCGACGATGATTAAGACAAAATAACGACGATAATAACGACGATAATTATGAGGATAATAAGGACGATAACAACGATGATAATGACGATATAAACGACGATGATTATGACAAAATAACGACGATATTAACGACGATAATAATAAGGATTATAAGGACGATAACAACGATGATAATGACGATAATAAGGACGATGATTATGACAAAATAACGACGATATTAACGACGATAATTATGAGGATAATAAAGACGATAACAACGATGATAATGACGATAATAACGACGACATTAACGACGATGATTATGACAAAATAACGACGATATTAACCACGATAATTTTGAGGATAATAAGGACGATTTCAACGATGATAATGACGATAATAACGACGACATTAACGACGATGATTATGACAAAATAACGACGATATTAACGACGATAATTATGAGGATAATAAGGACGATAACAACGATGATAATGACGATATAAACGACGATGATTATGACAAAATAACGACGATATTAACGACGATAATAATGAGGATTATAAGGACGATAACAACGATGATAATGACGATAATAACGACGATGATTATGACAAAATAACGACGATATTAACGACGATAATTATGAGGATAATAAAGACGATAACAACGTTGATAATGACGATAATAACGACGACATTAACGACGATGATTATGACAAAATAACGACGATATTAACGAAGATAACAACGATGATAATGACGATAATAAGGACGATATTAACGACGATAATAACGACATAATAACGACGATATTAACGACGATAATAACGACGATAAAAAGAAGATAATGACAATAATAACGACGATATTAACGATGATAATTATGACGATAATAACGACAATAACGACGATATTAACGACGATAAAAAGAAGATAATGACAATAATAACGACAGTATTAACGATGATAATTATGACGATAACAACGAAGATAATGACGATAATAAAGACGACATTAACGACGATGATTATGACAAAATAACGACGATAATTTTGAGGATAATAAGGACGATAACAACGATGATAATGACGATAATAACGACGACATTAACGACGATGATTATGACAAAATAATGACGATATTAACGACGATAATTATGAGGATAAAAAGGACGATAACAACGATGATAATGACGATATAAACGACGATGATTATGACAAAATAACGACGTTATTAACGACGATAATTATGAGGATAATAAGGACGATAACAACGATGATAATGACGATAATAACGACGACATTAACGACGATGATTATGACAAAATAACGACGATATTAATGACGATAATTTTGAGGATAATAAGGACGATAACAACGATGATAATGACGATAATAACGACGACATTAACGACGATGATTATGACAAAATAACGAGGATATTAACGAAGATAACAACGATAATAATGACGATATTAAGGACGATATTAACGACGATAATAACGACATAATAACGACGATATTAACGACGATAATAACGACGATAAAAAGAAGATAATGACAATAATAACGACGATATTAACGATGATAATTATGACGATAATAACGACAATAACGACGATATTAACGACGATAATAACGACGATAAAAAGAAGATAATGACAATAATAACGACAGTATTAACGATGATTATTATGACGATAACAACGAAGATAATGACGATAATAAAGACGACATTAACGACGATGATTATGACAAAATAACGACGATAATTTTGAGGATAATAAGGACGATAACAACGATGATAATGACGATAATAACGACGACATTAACGACGATGATTATGACAAAATAATGACGAAATTAACGACGACATTTATGAGGATAATAAGGACGATAACAACGATGATAATGACGATATAAACGACGATGATTATGACAAAATAACGACGATATTAACGACGATAATTATGAGGATTATAAGGACGATAACAACGATGATAATGACGATATTAACGACGATATTAACGACGATAATAACGACGATAATAACGACGATATTAACGACGATAATAACGACGATATTAACGACGATAATAACGACGATAAAACAAGATAATGACAATAATAACGACAGTATTAACGATGATAATTATGACGATAACAACGGAGATAATGACGATAATAACGAGGACATTAACGACGATGATTATGACAAAATAACGACGATAATAACGACTATAATTATGAGGATAATAAGGACGATAACAACGATGATAATGACGATAAAAACGACGATGATTATGACAAAATAACGACGATATTAACGACGATGATTATGACAAAATAACGACGATAATAACGACGATAATTATGAGGATAATAAGGACGATAACAACGATGATAATGACGATAAAAACGACGATGATTATGACAAAATAACGACGATATTAACGACGATAATAATGAGGATAATAAGGACGATAACAACGATGATAATGACGATAATAACGACGACATTAACGACGATGATTATGACAAAATAACGACGATATTAACGACGATAATTTTGAGGATAATAAGGACGATAACAACGATGATAATGACGATAATAACGACGACATTAACGACGATGATTATGACAAAATAACGACGATATTAACGACGATAATTTTGAGGATAATAAGGACGATAACAACGATGATAATGACGATAATAACGACGACATTAACGACGATGATTATGACAAAATAACGACGATATTAACGACGATAATAACGACGATAATAACGACGATATTAACGACGATAATAACGACGATAAAAAGAAGATAATGACAATAATAACGACGGTATTAACGATGATAATTATGACGATAACAACGAAGATAATGACGATAATAACGACGACATTAACGACGATGATTATGACAAAATAACGACGAAATTAACGACGATAATTATGAGGATAATAAGGACGATAACAACGATGATAATGACGATATAAACGACGATGATTATGACAAAATAACGACGATATTAACGACGATAATAATGAGGATAATAAGGACGATAACAACGATGATAATGACGATAATAACGACGACATTAACGACGATGATTATGACAAAATAACGACGATATTAACGACGATAATTTTGAGGATAATAAGGACGAAAACAACAATGATAATGACGACAATAACGACGACATTAACGACGATGATTATGACAAAATAACGAGGATATTAACGAAGATAACAACGATGGTAATGACGATATTAACGACGATATTAACGACGATAATAACGACGATAAAAAGAAGATAATGACAATAATAACGACAGTATTAACGATGATAATTATGACGATAACAACGAAGATAATGACGATAATAACGACGACATTATCGACGATGATTAAGACAAAATAACGACGATAATAACGACGATAATTATGAGGATAATAAGGAAGATAACAACGATGATAATGACGATATAAACGACGATGATTATGACAAAATAACGACGATATTAACGACGATAATAATGAGGATTATAAGGACGATAACAACGATGATAATGACGATAATAACGACGATGATTATGACAAAATAACGACGATATTAACGACGATAATTATGAGGATAATAAAGACGATAACAACGATGATAATGACGATAATAACGACGACATTAACGACGATGATTATGACAAAATAACGACGATATTAACCACGATAATTGTGAGGATAATAAGGACGATAACAACGATGATAATGACGATAATAACGACGACATTAACGACGATGATTATGACAAAATAACGACGATATTAACGACGATAATTATGAGGATAATAAGGACGATAACAACGATGATAATGACGATATAAACGACGATGATTATGACAAAATAACGACGATATTAACGACGATAATAATGAGGATTATAAGGACGATAACAACGATGATAATGACGATAATAACGACGATGATTATGACAAAATAACGACGATATTAACGACGATAATTATGAGGATAATAAAGACGATAACAACGTTGATAATGACGATAATAACGACGACATTAACGACGATGATTATGACAAAATAACGACGATATTAACGAAGATAACAACGATGATAATGACGATAATAAGGACGATATTAACGACGATAATAACGACATAATAACGACGATATTAACGACGATAATAACGACGATAAAAAGAAGATAATGACAATAATAACGTCGATATTAACGATGATAATTATGACGATAATAACGACAATAACGACGATATTAACGACGATAAAAAGAAGATAATGACAATAATAACGACAGTATTAACGATGATAATTATGACGATAACAACGATGATAATGACGACAATAACGACGACATTAACGACGATGATTATGACAAAATAAAGAGGATATTAACGAAGATAACAACGATGGTAATGACGATATTAACGGCGATATTAACGACGATAATAACGACGATAAAAAGAAGATAATGACAATAATAACGACGATATTAACGACGATAATTATGAGGATAATAAGGACGATAACAACGATGATAATGACGATATAAACGACGATGATTATGACAAAAAAACGACGATATTAACGACGATAATTTTGAGGATAATAAGGACGATAACAACGATGATAATGACGATAATAACGACGACATTAACGACGATGATTATGACAAAATAACGACGATATTAACGACGATAATAACGACGATAATAACGACGATATTAACGACGATAATAACGACGATAAAAAGAAGATAATGACAATAATAACGACGGTATTAACGATGATAATTATGACGATAACAACGAAGATAATGACGATAATAACGACGACATTATCGACGATGATTAAGACAAAATAACGACGATAATAACGACGATAATTATGAGGATAATAAGGACGATAACAACGATGATAATGACGATATAAACGACGATGATTATGACAAAATAACGACGATTTTAACGACGATAATAATGAGGATTATAAGGACGATAACAACGATGATAATGACGATAATAACGACGATGATTATGACAAAATAACGACGATATTAACGACGATAATTATGAGGATAATAAAGGCGATAACAACGATGATAATGACGATAATAACGACGACATTAACGACGATGATTATGACAAAATAACGACGATATTAACGACGATAATTTTGAGGATAATAAGGACGATAACAACGATGATAATGACGATAATAACGACGACATTAACGACGATGATTATGACAAAATAACGACGATATTAACGACGATAATTATGAGGATAATAAGGACGATAACAACGATGATAATGACGATATAAACGACGATGATTATGACAAAATAACGACGATATTAACGACGATAATAATGAGGATTATAAGGACGATAACAACGATGATAATGACGATAATAACGACGATGATTATGACAAAATAACGACGATATTAACGACGATAATTATGAGGATAATAAAGACGATAACAACGATGATAATGACGATAATAACGACGACATTAACGACGATGATTATGACAAAATAACGACGATATTAACCACGATAATTTTGAGGATAATAAGGACGATAACAACGAAGATAATGACGATAATAAAGACGACATTAACGACGATGATTATGACAAAATAACGACGATAATTTTGAGGATAATAAGGACGATAACAACGATGATAATGACGATAATAACGACGACATTAACGACGATGATTATGACAAAATAATGACGAAATTAACGACGACAGTTATGAGGATAATAAGGACGATAACAACGATGATAATGACGATATAAACGACGATGATTATGACAAAATAACGACGATATTAACGACGATAATTATGAGGATAATAAGGACGATAACAACGATGATAATGACGATATTAACGACGATATTAACGACGATAATAACGACGATAATAACGACGATATTAACGACGATAATAACGACGATATTAACGACGATAATAACGACGATAAAACAAGATAATGACAATAATAACGACAGTATTAACGATGATAATTATGACGATAACAACGGAGATAATGACGATAATAACGACGACATTAACGACGATGATTATGACAAAATAACGACGATAATAACGACGATAATTATGAGGATAATAAGGACGATAACAACGATGATAATGACGATAAAAACGACGATGATTATGACAAAATAACGACGATATTAACGACGATGATTATGACAAAATAACGACGATAATAACGACGATAATTATGAGGATAATAAGGACGATAACAACGATGATAATGACTATAAAAACGACGATGATTATGACAAAATAACGACGATATTAACGACGATAATAATGAGGATAATAAGGACGATAACAACGATGATAATGACGATAATAACGACGACATTAACGACGATGATTATGACAAAATAACGACGATATTAACGAAGATAACAACGATGGTAATGACGATAATAACGACGACATTAACGACGATGATTATGACAAAATAATGACGATATTAACGACGATAATTATGAGGATAAAAAGGACGATAACAACGATGATAATGACGATATAAACGACGATGATTATGACAAAATAACGACGTTATTAACGACGATAATTATGAGGATAATAAGGACGATAACAACGATGATAATGACGATAATAACGACGACATTAACGACGATGATTATGACAAAATAACGACGATATTAACGACGATAATTTTGAGGATAATAAGGACGATAACAACGATGATAATGACGATAATAACGACGACATTAACGACGATGATTATGACAAAATAACGAGGATATTAACGAAGATAACAACGATGATAATGACGATATTAAGGACGATATTAACGACGATAATAACGACATAATAACGACGATATTAACGACGATAATAACGACGATAAAAAGAAGATAATGACAATAATAACGACGATATTAACGATGATAATTATGACGATAATAACGACAATAACGACGATATTAACGACGATAATAACGACGATAAAAAGAAGATAATGACAATAATAACGACAGTATTAACGATGATTATTATGACGATAACAACGAAGATAATGACGATAATAAAGACGACATTAACGACGATGATTATGACAAAATAACGACGATAATTTTGAGGATAATAATGACGATAACAACGATGATAATGACGATAATAACGACGACATTAACGACGATGATTATGACAAAATAATGACGAAATTAACGACGACAGTTATGAGGATAATAAGGACGATAACAACGATGATAATGACGATATAAACGACGATGATTATGACAAAATAACGACGATATTAACGACGATAATTATGAGGATAATAAGGACGATAACAACGATGATAATGACGATATTAACGACGATATTAACGACGATAATAACGACGATAATAACGACGATATTAACGACGATAATAACGACGATATTAACGACGATAATAACGACGATAAAACAAGATAATGACAATAATAACGACAGTATTAACGATGATAATTATGACGATAACAACGGAGATAATGACGATAATAACGACGACATTAACGACGATGATTATGACAAAATAACGACGATAATAACGACGATAATTATGAGGATAATAAGGACGATAACAACGATGATAATGACGATAAAAACGACGATGATTATGACAAAATAACGACGATATTAACGACGATGATTATGACAAAATAACGACGATAATAACGACGATAATATGAGGATAATAAGGACGATAACAACGATGATAATGACTATAAAAACGACGATGATTATGACAAAATAACGACGATATTAACGACGATAATAATGAGGATAATAAGGACGATAACAACGATGATAATGACGATAATAACGACGACATTAACGACGATGATTATGACAAAATAACGACGATATTAACGAAGATAACAACGATGGTAATGACGATAATAACGACGACATTAACGACGATGATTATGACAAAATAATGACGAAATTAACGACGACAATTATGAGGATAATAAGGACGATAACAACGATGATAATGACGATATAAACGACGATGATTATGACAAAATAACGACGATATTAACGACGATAATTATGAGGATAATAAGGACGATAACAACGATGATAATGACGATATTAACGACGATATTAACGACGATAATAACGACGATAATAACGACGATATTAACGACGATAATAACGACGATATTAACGACGATAATAACGACGATAAAACAAGATAATGACAATAATAACGACAGTATTAACGATGATAATTATGACGATAACAACGGAGATAATGACGATAATAACGAGGACATTAACGACGATAATTATGACAAAATAACGACGATAATAACGACGATAATTATGAGGATAATAAGGACGATAACAACGATGATAATGACGATAAAAACGACGATGATTATGACAAAATAACGACGATATTAACGACGATGATTATGACAAAATAACGACGATAATAACGACGATAATTATGAGGATAATAAGGACGATAACAACGATGATAATGACGATAAAAACGACGATGATTATGACAAAATAACGACGATATTAACGACGATGATTATGACAAAATAACGACGATAATAACGACGATAATTATGAGGATAATAAGGACGATAACAAGGATGATAATGACGATAAAAACGACGATGATTATGACAAAATAACGACGATATTAACGACGATAATAATGAGGATAATAAGGACGATAACAACGATGATAATGACGATAATAACGACGACATTAACGACGATGATTATGACAAAATAACGACGATATTAACGACGATAATTTTGAGGATAATAAGGACGATAACAACGATGATAATGACGATAATAACGACGACATTAACGACGATGATTATGACAAAATAACAACGATATTAACGACGATAATAACGACGATAATAACGACGATATTAACGACGATAATAACGACGATAAAAAGAAGATAATGACAATAATAACGACGGTATTAACGATGATAATTATGACGATAACAACGAAGATGATGACGATAATAACGACGACATTAACGACGATGATTATGACAAAATAACGACGAAATTAACGACGATAATTATGAGGATAATAAGGACGATAACAACGATGATAATGACGATATAAACGACGATGATTATGACAAAATAACGACGATATTAACGACGATAATAATGAGGATAATAAGGACGATAACAACGATGATAATGACGATAATAACGACGACATTAACGACGATGATTATGACAAAATAACGACGATATTAACGACGATAATTTTGAGGATAATAAGGACGATAACAACGATGATAATGACGACAATAACGACGACATTAACGACGATGATTATGACAAAATAACGAGGATATTAACGAAGATAACAACGATGGTAATGACGATATTAACGACGATATTAACGACGATAATAACGACGATAAAAAGAAGATAATGACAATAATAACGACAGTATTAACGATGATAATTATGACGATAACAACGAAGATAATGACGATAATAACGACGACATTATCGACGATGATTAAGACAAAATAACGACGATAATAACGACGATAATTATGAGGATAATAAGGACGATAACAACGATGATAATGACGATATAAACGACGATGATTATGACAAAATAACGACGATATTAACGACGATAATAATGAGGATTATAAGGACGATAACAACGATGATAATGACGATAATAACGACGATGATTATGACAAAATAACGACTATATTAACGACGATAATTATGAGGATAATAAAGACGATAACAACGATGATAATGACGATAATAACGACGACATTAACGACGATGATTATGACAAAATAACGACGATATTAACCACGATAATTTTGAGGATAATAAGGACAATAACAACGATGATAATGACGATAATAACGACGACATTAACGACGATGATTATGACAAAATAACGAGGATATTAACGAAGATAACAACGATGGTAATGACGATATTAACGACGATATTAACGACGATAATAACGACGATAAAAAGAAGATAATGACAATAATAACGACGGTATTAACGATGATAATTATGACGATAACAACGAAGATAATGACGATAATAACGACGACATTAACGACGATGATTATGACAAAATAAAGACGATATTTACGACGATAATAACGACGATAATAACGACGATATTAACGACGATAATAACGACGATAAAAAGAAGATAATGACAATAATAACGACGGTATTAACGATGATAATTATGACGATAACAACGAAGATAATGACGATAATAACGACGACATTAACGACGATGATTATGACAAAATAAAGACGATATTTACGACGATAATAACGACGATAATAACGACGATATTAACGACGATAATAACGACGATAAAAAGAAGATAATGACAATAATAACGACGGTATTAACGATGATAATTATGACGATAACAACGAAGATAATGACGATAATAACGACGACATTAACGACGATGATTATGACAAAATAACGACGAAATTAACGACGATAATTATGAGGATAATAAGGACGATAACAACGATGATAATGACGATATAAACGACGATGATTATGACAAAATAACGACGATATTAACGACGATAATAATGAGGATAATAAGGACGATAACAACGATGATAATGACGACAATAACGACGACATTAACGACGATGATTATGACAAAATAACGAGGATATTAACGAAGATAACAACGATGGTAATGACGATATTAACGACGATATTAACGACGATAATAACGACGATAAAAAGAAGATAATGACAATAATAACGACAGTATTAACGATGATAATTATGACGATAACAACGAAGATAATGACGATAATAACGACGACATTATCGACGATGATTAAGACAAAATAACGACGATAATAACGACGATAATTATGAGGATAATAAGGACGATAACAACGATGATAATGACGATATAAACGACGATGATTATGACAAAATAACGACGATATTAACGACGATAATAATGAGGATTATAAGGACGATAACAACGATGATAATGACGATAATAACGACGATGATTATGACAAAATAACGACGATATTAACGACGATAATAATGAGGATTATAAGGACGATAACAACGATGATAATGACGATAATAAAGACGATGATTATGACAAAATAACGACGATATTAACGACGATAATTATGAGGATAATAAAGACGATAACAACGATGATAATGACGATAATAACGACGACATTAACGACGATGATTATGACAAAATAACGACGATATTAACCACGATAATTTTGAGGATAATAAGGACGATAACAACGATGATAATGACGATAATAACGACGACATTAACGACGATGATTATGACAAAATAACGACGATATTAACGACGATAATTATGATGATAATAAGGACGATAACAACGATGATAATGACGATATAAACGACGATGATTATGACAAAATAACGACGATATTAACGACGATAATAATGAAGATTATAAGGACGATAACAACGATGATAATGACGATAATAACGACGATGATTATGACAAAATAACGACGATATTACCGACGATAATTATGAGGATAATAAAGACGATAACAACGTTGATAATGACGATAATAACGACGACATTAACGACGATGATTATGACAAAATAACGACGATATTAACGACGATAATAATGAGGATAATAAGGACGATAACAACGATGATAATGACGATAATAACAACGACATTAACGACGATGATTATGACAAAATAACGACGATATTAACGACGATAATTTTGAGGATAATAAGGACGATAACAACGATGATAATGACGACAATAACGACGACATTAACGACGATGATTATGACAAAATAACGAGGATATTAACGAAGATAACAACGATGGTAATGACGATATTAACGACGATATTAACGACGATAATAACGACGATAAAAAGAAGATAATGACAAAATAACGACAGTATTAACGATGATAATTATGACGATAACAACGAAGATAATGACGATAATAACGACGACATTATCGACGATGATTAAGACAAAATAACGACGATAATAACGACGATAATTATGAGGATAATAAGGACGATAACAACGATGATAATGACGATATAAACGACGATGATTATGACAAAATAACGACGATATTAACGACGATAATAATGAGGATTATAAGGACGATAACAACGATGATAATGACGATAATAACGACGATGATTATGACAAAATAACGACGATATTAACGACGATAATTATGAGGATAATAAGGACGATAACAACGATGATAATGACGATAATAACGACGACATTAACGACGATGATTATGACAAAATAACGACGATATTAACGACGATAATTTTGAGGATAATAAGGACGATAACAACGATGATAATGACGACAATAACGACGACATTAACGACGATGATTATGACAAAATAACGAGGATATTAACGAAGATAACAACGATGGTAATGACGATATTAACGACGATATTAACGACGATAATAACGACGATAAAAAGAAGATAATGACAATAATAACGACAGTATTAACGATGATAATTATGACGATAACAACGAAGATAATGACGATAATAACGACGACATTATCGACGATGATTAAGACAAAATAACGACGATAATAACGACGATAATTATGAGGATAATAAGGACGATAACAACGATGATAATGACGATATAAACGACGATGATTATGACAAAATAACGACGATATTAACGACGATAATAATGAGGATTATAAGGACGATAACAACGATGATAATGACGATAATAACGACGATGATTATGACAAAATAACGACGATATTAACGACGATAATTATGAGGATAATAAAGACGATAACAACGATGATAATGACGATAATAACGACGACATTAACGACGATGATTATGACAAAATAACGACGATATTAACCACGATAATTTTGAGGATAATAAGGACGATAACAACGATGATAATGACGATAATAACGACGACATTAACGACGATGATTATGACAAAATAACGACGATATTAACGACGATAATTATGATGATAATAAGGACGATAACAACGATGATAATGACGATATAAACGACGATGATTATGACAAAATAACGACGATATTAACGACGATAATAATGAAGATTATAAGGACGATAACAACGATGATAATGACGATAATAACGACGATGATTATGACAAAATAACGACGATATTAACGACGATAATTATGAGGATAATAAAGACGATAACAACGTTGATAATGACGATAATAACGACGACATTAACGACGATGATTATGACAAAATAACGACGATATTAACGACGATAATAATGAGGATAATAAGGACGATAACAACGATGATAATGACGATAATAACGACGACATTAACGACGATGATTATGACAAAATAACGACGATATTAACGACGATAATTTTGAGGATAATAAGGACGATAACAACGATGATAATGACGACAATAACGACGACATTAACGACGATGATTATGACAAAATAACGAGGATATTAACGAAGATAACAACGATGGTAATGACGATATTAACGACGATATTAACGACGATAATAACGACGATAAAAAGAAGATAATGACAATAATAACGACAGTATTAACGATGATAATTATGACGATAACAACGAAGATAATGACGATAATAACGACGACATTATCGACGATGATTAAGACAAAATAACGACGATAATTATGAGGATAATAAGGACGATAACAACGATGATAATGACGATATAAACGACGATGATTATGACAAAATAACGACGATATTAACGACGATAATAATGAGGATTATAAGGACGATAACAACGATGATAATGACGATAATAACGACGATGATTATGACAAAATAACGACGATATTAACGACGATAATTATGAGGATAATAAAGACGATAACAACGATGATAATGACGATAATAACGACGACATTAACGACGATGATTATGACAAAATAACGACGATATTAACCACGATAATTTTGAGGATAATAAGGACGATAACAACGATGATAATGACGATAATAACGACGACATTAACGACGATGATTATGACAAAATAACGACGATATTAACGACGATAATTATGATGATAATAAGGACGATAACAACGATGATAATGACGATATAAACGACGATGATTATGACAAAATAACGACGATATTAACGACGATAATAATGAAGATTATAAGGACGATAACAACGATGATAATGACGATAATAACGACGATGATTATGACAAAATAACGACGATATTAACGACGATAATTATGAGGATAATAAAGACGATAACAACGTTGATAATGACGATAATAACGACGACATTAACGACGATGATTATGACAAAATAACGACGATATTAACGAAGATAACAACGATGATAATGACGATAATAAGGACGATATTAACGACGATAATAACGACATAATAACGACGATATTAACGACGATAATAACGACGATAAAAAGAAGATAATGACAATAATAACGACGATATTAACGATGATAATTATGACGATAATAACGACAATAACGACGATATTAACGACGATAAAAAGAAGATAATGACAATAATAACGACAGTATTAACGATGATAATTATGACGATAACAACGAAGATAATGACGATAATAAAGACGACATTAACGACGATGATTATAACAAAATAACGACGATAATTTTGAGGATAATAAGGACGATAACAACGATGATAATGACGATAATAACGACGACATTAACGACGATGATTATGACAAAATAATGACGATATTAACGACGATAATTATGAGGATAAAAAGGACGATAACAACGATGATAATGACGATATAAACGAAGATGATTATGACAAAATAACGACGTTATTAACGACGATAATTATGAGGATAATAAGGACGATAACAACGATGATAATGACGATAATAACGACGACATTAACGACGATGATTATGACAAAATAACGACGATATTAACGACGATAATTTTGAGGATAATAAGGACGATAACATCGATGATAATGACGATAATAACGACGACATTAACGACGATGATTATGACAAAATAATGACGATATTAACGACGATAATTATGAGGATAAAAAGGACGATAACAACGATGATAATGACGATATAAACGAAGATGATTATGACAAAATAACGACGTTATTAACGACGATAATTATGAGGATAATAAGGACGATAACAACGATGATAATGACGATAATAACGACGACATTAACGACGATGATTATGACAAAATAACGACGATATTAACGACGATAATTTTGAGGATAATAAGGACGATAACATCGATGATAATGACGATAATAACGACGACATTAACGACGATGATTATGACAAAATAACGAGGATATTAACGAAGATAACAACGATGATAATGACGATATTAAGGACGATATTAACGACGATAATAACGACATAATAACGACGATATTAACGACGATAATAACGACGATAAAAAGAAGATAATGACAATAATAACGACGATATTAACGATGATAATTATGACGATAACAACGAAGATAATGACGATAATAAAGACGACATTAACGATGATGATTATGACAAAATAACGACGATAATTTTGAGGATAATAAGGACGATAACAACGATGATAATGACGATAATAACGACGACATTAACGACGATGATTATGACAAAATAATGACGATATTAACGACGATAATTATGAGGATAAAAAGGACGATAACAACGATGATAATGACGATATAAACGAAGATGATTATGACAAAATAACGACGTTATTAACGACGATAATTATGAGGATAATAAGGACGATAACAACGATGATAATGACGATAATAACGACGACATTAACGACGATGATTATGACAAAATAACGACGAAATTAACGACGATAATTATGAGGATAATAAGGACGATAACAACGATGATAATGACGATATAAACGACGATGATTATGACAAAATAACGACGATATTAACGACGATAATTATGAGGATAATAAGGACGATAACAACGATGATAATGACGATATTAACGACGATATTAACGACGATAATAACGATGATAATAACGACGATATTAACGACGATAATAACGACGATAAAAAGAAGATAATGACAATAATAACGACAGTATTAACGATGATAATTATGACGATTACAACGAAGATAATGACGATAATAACGACGACGATGATTATGACAAAATAACGACGATAATTTTGAGGATAATAAGGACGATAACAACGATGATAATGACGATAATAGCGACGACATTAACGACGATGATTATGACAAAATAACGACGATATTAACGACGATAATTATGAGGATAATAAGGACGATAACAACGATGATAATGACGATATAAACGACGATGATTATGACAAAATAACGACGATATTAACGACGATAATTATGAGGATAATAAGGACGATAACAACGATGATAATAACGATATTAACGACGATATTAACGACGATAATAACGACGATATTAACGACGATAATAACGACGATATTATCGACGATAAAAAGAAGATAATGACAATAATAACGACAGTATTAACGATGATAATTATGACGATAACAACGAATATAATGACGATAATAACGACGACATTAACGACGATGATTATGACAAAATAACGACGATAATAACGACGATAATTATGAGGATAATAAGGACGATAACAACGATGATAATGACGATAAAAACGACGATGATTATGACAAAATAACGACGATAATAACGACGATAATTATGAGGATAATAAGGACGATAACAACGATGATAATGACGATAAAAACGACGATGATTATGACAAAATAACGACGATATTAACGACGTTAATAATGAGGATAATAAGGACGATAACAACGATGATAATGACGATAATAACGACGACATTAACGACGATGATTATGACAAAATAACGACGATATTAACGACGATAATTTTGAGGATAATAAGGACGATAACAACGATGATAATGACGACAATAACGACGACATTAACGACGATGATTATGACAAAATAAAGAGGATATTAACGAAGATAACAACGATGGTAATGACGATATTAACGGCGATATTAACGACGATAATAACGACGATAAAAAGAAGATAATGACAATAATAACGACGATATTAACGACGATAATTATGAGGATAATAAGGACGATAACAACGATGATAATGACGATATAAACGACGATGATTATGACAAAAAAACGACGATATTAACGACGATAATTTTGAGGATAATAAGGACGATAACAACGATGATAATGACGATAATAACGACGACATTAACGACGATGATTATGACAAAATAACGACGATATTAACGACGATAATAACGATGATAATAACGACGATATTAACGACGATAATAACGACGATAAAAAGAAGATAATGACAATAATAACGACAGTATTAACGATGATAATTATGACGATTACAACGAAGATAATGACGATAATAACGACGACGATGATTATGACAAAATAACGACGATAATTTTGAGGATAATAAGGACGATAACAACGATGATAATGACGATAATAGCGACGACATTAACGACGATGATTATGACAAAATAACGACGATATTAACGACGATAATTATGAGGATAATAAGGACGATAACAACGATGATAATGACGATATAAACGACGATGATTATGACAAAATAACGACGATATTAACGACGATAATTATGAGGATAATAAGGACGATAACAACGATGATAATAACGATATTAACGACGATATTAACGACGATAATAACGACGATATTAACGACGATAATAACGACGATATTATCGACGATAAAAAGAAGATAATGACAATAATAACGACAGTATTAACGATGATAATTATGACGATAACAACGAATATAATGACGATAATAACGACGACATTAACGACGATGATTATGACAAAATAACGACGATAATAACGACGATAATTATGAGGATAATAAGGACGATAACAACGATGATAATGACGATAAAAACGACGATGATTATGACAAAATAACGACGATAATAACGACGATAATTATGAGGATAATAAGGACGATAACAACGATGATAATGACGATAAAAACGACGATGATTATGACAAAATAACGACGATATTAACGACGTTAATAATGAGGATAATAAGGACGATAACAACGATGATAATGACGATAATAACGACGACATTAACGACGATGATTATGACAAAATAACGACGATATTAACGACGATAATTTTGAGGATAATAAGGACGATAACAACGATGATAATGACGACAATAACGACGACATTAACGACGATGATTATGACAAAATAAAGAGGATATTAACGAAGATAACAACGATGGTAATGACGATATTAACGGCGATATTAACGACGATAATAACGACGATAAAAAGAAGATAATGACAATAATAACGACGATATTAACGACGATAATTATGAGGATAATAAGGACGATAACAACGATGATAATGACGATATAAACGACGATGATTATGACAAAAAAACGACGATATTAACGACGATAATTTTGAGGATAATAAGGACGATAACAACGATGATAATGACGATAATAACGACGACATTAACGACGATGATTATGACAAAATAACGACGATATTAACGACGATAATAACGACGATAATAACGACGATATTAACGACGATAATAACGACGATAAAAAGAAGATAATGACAATAATAACGACGGTATTAACGATGATAATTATGACGATAACAACGAAGATAATGACGATAATAACGACGACATTAACGACGATGATTAAGACAAAATAACGACGATAATAACGACGATAATTATGAGGATAATAAGGACGATAACAACGATGATAATGACGATATAAACGACGATGATTATGACAAAATAACGACGATATTAACGACGATAATAATGAGGATTATAAGGACGATAACAACGATGATAATGACGATAATAACGACGATGATTATGACAAAATAACGACGATATTAACGACGATAATTATGAGGATAATAAAGACGATAACAACGAAGATAATGACGATAATAACGACGACATTAACGACGATGATTATGACAAAATAACGACGATATTAACGAAGATAACAACGATGATAATGACGATAATAACGACGACATTAACGACGATGATTATGACAAAATAACGACGATATTAACGACGATAATAACGACATAATAACGACGATATTAACGACGATAATAACGACGATAAAAAGAAGATAATGACAATAATAACGACGATATTAACGATGATAATTATGACGATAATAACGACAATAACGACGATATTAACGACGATAATAACGACGATAAAAAGAAGATAATGACAATAATAACGACAGTATTAACGATGATAATTATGACGATAACAACGAAGATAATGACGATAATAAAGACGACATTAACGACGATGATTATGACAAAATAACGACGATAATTTTGAGGATAATAAGGACGATAACAACGATGATAATGACGATAATAACGACGACATTAACGACGATGATTATGACAAAATAATGACGATATTAACGATGATAATTATGAGGATAAAAAGGACGATAACAACGATGATAATGACGATATAAACGACGATGATTATGACAAAATAACGACGTTATTAACGACGATAATTATGAGGATAATAAGGACGATAACAACGATGATAATGACGATAATAACGACGACATTAACGACGATGATTATGACAAAATAACGACGATATTAACGACGATAATTTTGAGGATAATAAGGACGATAACAACGATGATAATGACGATAATAACGACGACATTAACGACGATGATTATGACAAAATAACGACGATATTAACGACGAAAATTTTGAGGATAATAAGGACGATAACAACGATGATAATGACGACAATAACGACGACATTAACGACGATGATTATGACAAAATAACGAGGATATTAACGAAGATAACAACGATGGTAATGACGATATTAACGGCGATATTAACGACGATAATAACGACGATAAAAAGAAGATAATGACAATAATAACGACGATATTAACGACGATAATTTTGAGGATAATAAGGACGATAACAACGATGATAATGACGATATAAACGACGATGATTATGACAAAATAACGACGATATTAACGACGATAATTTTGAGGATAATAAGGACGATAACAACGATGATAATGACGATAATAACGACGACACTAACGACGATGATTATGACAAAATAACGACGATATTAACGACGATAATAACGACGATAATAACGACGATATTAACGACGATAATAACGACGATAAAAAGAAGATAATGACAATAATAACGACGGTATTAACGATGATAATTATGACGATAACAACGAAGATAATGACGATAATAACGACGACATTAACGACGATGATTAAGACAAAATAACGACGATAATAACGACGATAATTATGAGGATAATAAGGACGATAACAACGATGATAATGACGATATAAACGACGATGATTATGACAAAATAACGACGATATTAACGACGATAATAATGAGGATTATAAGGACGATAACAACGATGATAATGACGATAATAACGACGATGATTATGACAAAATAACGACGATATTAACGACGATAATTATGAGGATAATAAAGACGATAACAACGAAGATAATGACGATAATAACGACGACATTAACGACGATGATTATGACAAAATAACGACGATATTAACGAAGATAACAACGATGATAATGACGATAATAACGACGACATTAACGACGATGATTATGACAAAATAACGACGATATTAACGACGATAATAACGACATAATAACGACGATATTAACGACGATAATAACGACGATAAAAAGAAGATAATGACAATAATAACGACGATATTAACGATGATAATTATGACGATAATAACGACAATAACGACGATATTAACGACGATAATAACGACGATAAAAAGAAGATAATGACAATAATAACGACAGTATTAACGATGATAATTATGACGATAACAACGAAGATAATGACGATAATAAAGACGACATTAACGACGATGATTATGACAAAATAACGACGATAATTTTGAGGATAATAAGGACGATAACAACGATGATAATGACGATAATAACGACGACATTAACGACGATGATTATGACAAAATAATGACGATATTAACGACGATAATTATGAGGATAAAAAGGACCATAACAACGATGATAATGACGATATAAACGACGATGATTATGACAAAATTACGACGTTATTAACGACGATAATTATGAGGATAATAAGGACGATAACAACGATGATAATGACGATAATAACGACGACATTAACGACGATGATTATGACAAAATAACGACGATATTAACCACGATAATTTTGAGGATAATAAGGACGATAACAACGATGATAATGACGATAATAACGACGACATTAACGACGATGATTATGACAAAATAACGAGGATATTAACGAAGATAACAACGATGATAATGACGATATTAAGGACGATATTAACGACGATAATAACGACATAATAACGACGATATTAACGATGATAATTATGACGATAATAACGACAATAACGACGATATTAACGACGATAATAACGACGATAAAAAGAAGATAATGGCAATAATAACGACAGTATTAACGATGATTATTATGACGATAACAACGAAGATAATGACGATAATAAAGACGACATTAACGACGATGATTATGACAAAATAACGACGATAATTTTGAGGATAATAAGGACGATAACAACGATGATAATGACGATAATAACGACGACATTAACGACGATGATTATGACACAATAATGACGAAATTAACGACGACAATTATGAGGATAATAAGGACGATAACAACGATGATAATGACGATATAAACGACGATGATTATGACAAAATAACGACGATATTAACGACGATAATTATGAGGATAATAAGGACGATAACAACGATGATAATGACGATATTAACGACGATATTAACGACGATAATAACGACGATAATAACGACGATATTAACGACGATAATAACGACGATATTAACGACGATAATAACGACGATAAAACAAGATAATGACAATAATAACGACAGTATTAACGATGATAATTATGACGATAACAACGGAGATAATGACGATTATAACGACGACATTAACGACGATGATTATGTCAAAATAACGACGATAATAACGACGATAATTATGAGGATATTAAGGACGATAACAACGATGATAATGACGATAAAAACGACGATGATTATGACAAAATAACGACGATATTAACGACGATGATTATGACAAAATAACGACGATAATAACGACGATAATTATGAGGATAATAAGGACGATAACAACGATGATAATGACGATAAAAACGACGATGATTATGACAAAATAACGACGATATTAACGACGATAATAATGAGGATAATAAGGACGATAACAACGATGATAATGACGATAATAACGACGACATTAACGACGATGATTATGACAAAATAACGACGATATTAACCACGATAATTTTGAGGATAATAAGGACGATAACAACGATGATAATGACGATAATAACGACGACATTAACGACGATGATTATGACAAAATAACGAGGATATTAACGAAGATAACAACGATGGTAATGACGATATTAACGACGATATTAACGACGATAATAACGACGATAAAAAGAAGATAATGACAATAATAACGACGATATTAACGACGATAATTATGAGGATAATAAGGACGATAACAACGATGATAATGACGATATAAACGACGATGATTATGACAAAATAACGACGATATTAACGACGATAATTTTGAGGATAATAAGGACGATAACAACGATGATAATGACGATAATAACGACGACATTAACGACGATGATTATGACAAAATAACGACGATATTAACGACGATAATAACGACGATAATAACGACGATATTAATGACGATAATAACGACGATAAAAAGAAGATAATGACAATAATAACGACGGTATTAACGATGATAATTATGACGATAACAACGAAGATAATGACGATAATAACGACGACATTAACGACGATGATTATGACAAAATAACGACGAAATTAACGACGATAATTATGAGGATAATAAGGACGATAACAACGATGATAATGACGATATAAACGACGATGATTATGACAAAATAACGACGATATTAACGACGATAATTATGAGGATAATAAGGACGATAACAACGATGATAATGACGATATTAACGACGATATTAACGACGATAATAACGATGATAATAACGACGATATTAACGACGATAATAACGACGATAAAAAGAAGATAATGACAATAATAACGACAGTATTAACGATGATAATTATGACGATAACAACGAAGATAATGACGATAATAACGACAACGATGATTATGACAAAATAACGACGATAATTGTGAGGATAATAAGGACGATAACAACGATGATAATGACGATAATAACGACGACATTAACGACGATGATTATGACAAAATAACGACGATATTAACGACGATAATTATGAGGATAATAAGGACGATAACAACGATGATAATGACGATATAAACGACGATGATTATGACAAAATAACGACGATATTAACGACGATAATTATGAGGATAATAAGGACGATAACAACGATGATAATAACGATATTAACGACGATATTGACGACGATAATAACGACGATATTAACGACGATAATAACGACGATATTATCGACGATAAAAAGAAGATAATGACAATAATAACGACAGTATTAACGATGATAATTATGACGATAACAACGAATATAATGACGATAATAACGACGACATTAACGACGATGATTATGACAAAATAACGACGATAATTACGACGATAATTATGAGGATAATAAGGACGATAACAACGATGATAATGACGATAAAAACGACGATGATTATGACAAAATAACGACGATATTAACGACGATAATAATGAGGATAATAAGGACGATAACAACGATGATAATGACGATAATAACGACGACATTAACGACGATGATTATGACAAAATAACGACGATATTAACGACGATAATTTTGAGGATAATAAGGACGATAACAACGATGATAATGACGACAATAACGACGACATTAACGACGATGATTATGACAAAATAACGAGGATATTAACGAAGATAACAACGATGGTAATGACGATATTAACGGCGATATTAACGACGATAATAACGACGATAAAAAGAAGATAATGACAATAATAACGACGATATTAACGACGATAATTATGAGGAAAATAAGGACGATAACAACGATGATAATGACGATATAAACGACGATGATTATGACAAAATAACGACGATATTAACGACGATAATTTTGAGGATAATAAGAACGATAACAACGATGATAATGACGATAATAACGACGACATTAACGACGATGATTATGACAAAATAACGACGATATTAACCACGATAATTTTGAGGATAATAAGGACGATAACAACGATGATAATGACGATAATAACGACGACATTAACGACGATGATTATGACAAAATAACGAGGATATTAACGAAGATAACAACGATGGTAATGACGATATTAACGACGATATTAACGACGATAATAACGACGATAAAAAGAAGATAATGACAATAATAACGACGGTATTAACGATGATAATTATGACGATAACAACGAAGATAATGACGATAATAACGACGACATTAACGACGATGATTATGACAAAATAACGACGAAATTAACGACGATAATTATGAGGATAATAAGGACGATAACAACGATGATAATGACGATATAAACGACGATGATTATGACAAAATAACGACGATATTAACGACGATAATTATGAGGATAATAAGGACGATAACAACGATGATAATGACGATATTAACGACGATATTAACGACGATAATAACGATGATAATAACGACGATATTAACGACGATAATAACGACGATAAAAAGAAGATAATGACAATAATAACGACAGTATTAACGATGATAATTATGACGATAACAACGAAGATAATGACGATAATAACGACGACGATGATTATGACAAAATAACGACGATAATTTTGAGGATAATAAGGACGATAACAACGATGATAATGACGATAATAACGACGACATTAACGACGATGATTATGACAAAATAACGACGTTATTAACGACGATAATAATGAGGATTATAAGGACGATAACAACGATGATAATGACGATAATAACGACGATGATTATGACAAAATAACGACGATATTAACGACGACAATTATGAGGATAATAAAGACGATAACAACGATGATAATGACGATAATAACGACGACATTAACGACGATGATTATGACAAAATAATGACGAAATTAACGACGACAATTATGAGGATAATAAGGACGATAACAACGATGATAATGACGATATAAACGACGATGATTATGACAAAATAACGACGATATTAACGACGATAATTATGAGGATAATAAGGACGATAACAACGATGATAATGACGATATTAACGACGATATTAACGACGATAATAACGACGATATTAACGACGATAATAACGACGATATTAACGACGATAATAACGACGATAAAACAAGGTAATGACAATAATAACGACAGTATTAACGATGATAATTATGACGATAACAACGGAGATAATGACGATAATAACGACGACATTAACGACGATGATTATGTCAAAATAACGACGATAATAACGACGATAATTATGAGGATAATAAGGACGATAACAACGATGATAATGACGATAAAAACGACGATGATTATGACAAAATATCGACGATATTAACGACGATGATTATGACAAAATAACGACGATAATAACGACGATAATTATGAGGATAATAAGGACGATAACAACGATGATAATGACGATAAAAACGACGATGATTATGACAAAATAACGACGATATTAACGACGATAATAATGAGGATAATAAGGACGATAACAACGATGATAATGACGATAATAACGACGACATTAACGACGATGATTATGACAAAATAACGACGATATTAACCACGATAATTTTGATGTTAATAAGGACGATAACAACGATGATAATGACGATAATAACGACGACATTAACGACGATGATTATGACAAAATAACGAGGATATTAACGAAGATAACAACGATGGTAATGACGATATTAACGACGATATTAACGACGATAATAACGACGATAAAAAGAAGATAATGACAATAATAACGACGATATTAACGACGATAATTATGAGGATAATAAGGACGATAACAACGATGATAATGACGATATAAACGACGATGATTATGACAAAATAACGACGATATTAACGACGATAATTTTGAGGATAATAAGGACGATAACAACGATGATAATGACGATAATAACGACGACATTAACGACGATGATTATGACATAATAACGACGATATTAACGACGATAATAACGACGATAATAACGACGATATTAACGACGATAATAGCGACGATAAAAAGAAGATAATGACAATAATAACGACAGTATTAACGATGATAATTATGACGATAACAACGAAGATAATGACGATAATAACGACGACATTAACGACGATGATTAAGACAAAATAACGACGATAATTATGAGGATAATAAGGATGATAACAACGATGATAATGACGATATAAACGACGATGATTATGACAAAATAACGACGATATTAACGACGATAATAATGAGGATTATAAGGACGATAACAACGATGATAATGACGATAATAACGACGATGATTATGACAAAATAACGACGATATTAACGACGATAATTATGAGGATAATAAAGACGATAACAACGATGATAATGACGATAATAACGACGACATTAACGACGATGATTATGACAAAATAACGACGATATTAACGAAGATAACAACGATGATAATGACGATAATAAGGACGATATTAACGACGATAATAACGACATAATAACGACGATATTAACGACGATAATAACGACGATAAAAAGAAGATAATGACAATAATAACGACGATATTAACGATGATAATTATGACGATAATAACGACAATAACGACGATATTAACGACGATAATAACGACGATAAAAAGAAGATAATGACAATAATAACGACAGTATTAACGATAATAATTATGACGATAACAACGAAGATAATGACGATAATAAAGACGACATTAACGACGATGATTATGACAAAATAACGACGATAATTTTGAGGATAATAAGGACGATAACAACGATGATAATGACGATAATAACGACGACATTAACGACGATGATTATGACAAAATAATGACGATATTAACGACGATAATTATGAGGATAAAAAGGACGATAACAACGATGATAATGACGATATAAACGACGATGATTATGACAAAATAACGACGTTATTAACGACGATAATTATGAGGATAATAAGGACGATAACAACGATGATAATGACGATAATAACGACGACATTAACGACGATGATTATGACAAAATAGCGACGATATTAACGACGATAATTTTGAGGATAATAAGGACGATAACAACGATGATAATGACGACAATAACGACGACATTAACGACGATGATTATGACAAAATAACGAGGATATTAACGAAGATAACAACGATGATAATGACGATATTAAGGACGATATTAACGACGATAATAACGACATAATAACGACGATATTAACGACGATAATAACGAGGATAAAAAGAAGATAATGACAATAATAACGACGATATTAACGATGATAATTATGACGATAATAACGACAATAACGACGATATTAACGACGATGATAACGACGATAAAAAGAAGATAATGACAATAATAACGACAGTATTAACGATGATTATTATGACGATAACAACGAAGATAATGACGATAATAAAGACGACATTAACGACGATGATTATGACAAAATAACGACGATAATTTTGAGGATAATAAGGACGATAACAACGATGATAATGACGATAATAACGACGACATTAACGACGATGATTATGACAAAATAATGACGAAATTAACGACGACAATTATGAGGATAATAAGGACGATAACAACGATGATAATGACGATATAAACGACGATGATTATGACAAAATAACGACGATATTAACGACGATAATTTTGAGGATAATAAGGACGATAACAACGATGATAATGACGATAATAACGACGACATTAACGACGATGATTATGACAAAATAACGACGATATTAACGACGATAATAACGACGATAATAACGACGATATTAACGACGATAATAGCGACGATAAAAAGAAGATAATGACAATAATAACGACAGTATTAACGATGATAATTATGACGATAACAACGAAGATAATGACGATAATAACGACGACATTAACGACGATGATTAAGACAAAATAACGACGATAATTATGAGGATAATAAGGATGATAACAACGATGATAATGACGATATAAACGACGATGATTATGACAAAATAACGACGATATTAACGACGATAATAATGAGGATTATAAGGACGATAACAATGATGATAATGACGATAATAACGACGATGATTATGACAAAATAACGACGATATTAACGACGATAATTATGAGGATAATAAAGACGATAACAACGATGATAATGACGATAATAACGACGACATTAACGACGATGATTATGACAAAATAACGACGATATTAACGAAGATAACAACGATGATAATGACGATAATAAGGACGATATTAACGACGATAATAACGACATAATAACGACGATATTAACGACGATAATAACGACGATAAAAAGAAGATAATGACAATAATAACGACGATATTAACGATGATAATTATGACGATAATAACGACAATAACGACGATATTAACGACGATAATAACGACGATAAAAAGAAGATAATGACAATAATAACGACAGTATTAACGATGATAATTATGACGATAACAACGAAGATAATGACGATAATAAAGACGACATTAACGACGATGATTATGACAAAATAACGACGATAATTTTGAGGATAATAAGGACGATAACAACGATTATAATGACGATAATAACGACGACATTAACGACGATGATTATGACAAAATAATGACGATATTAACGACGATAATTATAAGGATAAAAAGGACGATAACAACGATGATAATGACGATATAAACGACGATGATTATGACAAAATAACGACGTTATTAACGACGATAATTATGAGGATAATAAGGACGATAACAACGATGATAATGACGATAATAACGACGACATTAACGACGATGATTATGACAAAATAGCGACGATATTAACGACGATAATTTTGAGGATAATAAGGACGATAACAACGATGATAATGACGATAATAACGACGACATTAACGACGATGATTATGACAAAATAACGAGGATATTAACGAAGATAACAACGATGATAATGACGATATTAAGGACGATATTAACGACGATAATAACGACATAATAACGACGATATTAACGACGATAATAACGAGGATAAAAAGAAGATAATGACAATAATAACGACGATATTAACGATGATAATTATGACGATAATAACGACAATAACGACGATATTAACGACGATGATAACGACGATAAAAAGAAGATAATGACAATAATAACGACAGTATTAACGATGATTATTATGACGATAACAACGAAGATAATGACGATAATAAAGACGACATTAACGACGATGATTATGACAAAATAACGACGATAATTTTGAGGATAATAAGGACGATAACAACGATGATAATGACGATAATAACGACGACATTAACGACGATGATTATGACAAAATAATGACGAAATTAACGACGACAATTATGAGGATAATAAGGACGATAACAACGATGATAATGACGATATAAACGACGATGATTATGACAAAATAACGACGATATTAACGACGATAATTATGAGGATAATAAGGACGATAACAACGATGATAATGACGATATTAACGACGATATTAACGACGATAATAACGACGATAATAACGACGATATTAACGACGATAATAACGACGATATTAACGACGATAATAACGACGATAATAACGACGATATTAATGACGATAATAACGACGATAAAAAGTAGATAATGACAATAATAACGACGGTATTAACGATGATAATTATGACGATAACAACGAAGATAATGACGATAATAACGACGACATTAACGACGATGATTATGACAAAATAACGACGAAATTAACGACGATAATTATGAGGATAATAAGGACGATAACAACGATGATAATGACGATATAAACGACGATGATTATGACAAAATAACGACGATATTAACGACGATAATTATGAGGATAATAAGGACGATAACAACGATGATAATGACGATATTAACGACGATATTAACGACGATAATAACGATGATAATAACGACGATATTAACGACGATAATAACGACGATAAAAAGAAGATAATGACAATAATAACGACAGTATTAACGATGATAATTATGACGATAACAACGAAGATAATGACGATAATAAAGACGACGATGATTATGACAAAATAACGACGATAATTTTGAGGATAATAAGGACGATAACAACGATGATAATGACGATAATAACGACGACATTAACGACGATGATTATGACAAAATAACGACGATATTAACGACGATAATTATGAGGATAATAAGGACGATAACAACGATGATAATGACGATATAAACGACGATGATTATGACAAAATAACGACGATATTAACGACGATAATTATGAGGATAATAAGGACGATAACAACGATGATAATAACGATATTAACGACGATATTAACGACGATAATAACGACGATATTAACGACGATAATAACGACGATGTTAACGACGATAAAAAGAAGATAATGACAATAATAACGACAGTATTAACGATGATAATTATGACGATAACAACGAATATAATGACGATAATAACGACGACCGTAACGACGATGATTATGACAAAATAACGACGATAATAACGACGATAATTATGAGGATAATAAGGACGATAACAACGATGATAATGACGATAAAAACGACGATGATTATGACAAAATAACGACGATATTAACGACGATAATAATGAGGATAATAAGGACGATAACAACGATGATAATGACGATAATAACGACGACATTAACGACGATGATTATGACAAAATAACGACGATAATTTTGAGGATAATAAGGACGATAACAACGATGATAATGACGACAATAACGACGACATTAACGACGATGATTATGACAAAATAACGAGGATATTAACGAAGATAACAACGATGGTAATGACGATATTCACGACGATATTAACGACGATAATAACGACGATAAAAAGAAGATAATGACAATAATAACGACGATATTAACGACGATAATTATGAGGATAATAAGGACGATAACAACGATGATAATGACGATATAAACGACGATGTTTATGACAAAATAACGACGATATTAACGACGATAATTATGAGGATAATAAGGACGATAACAACGATGATAATGACGATATAAACGACGATGATTATGACAAAATAACGACGATATTAACGACGATAATTATGCGGATAATAAGGACGATAACAACGATGATAATGACGATATAAACGACGATGTTTATGACAAAATAACGACGATATTAACGACGATAATTATGAGGATAATAAGGACGATAACAACGATGATAATGACGATATAAACGACGATGATTATGACAAAATAACGACGATATTATCGACGAAAATTATGAGGATAATAAGGACGATAACAACGATGATAATGACGATATTAACGACGATATTAACGACGATAATAACGACGATAATAACGACGATATTAACGACGATAATAACGACTATATTAACGACGATAATAACGACGATATAAAGAAGATAATGACAATAATAGCGACGGTATTAACGATGATAATTATGACGATAACAACGAAGATAATGACGATAATATCGACGACATTAACGACGATGAATATGACAAAATAAGGACGATATTAACGACGATAATTATGAGGATAATAAGGACGATAACAACGATGATAATGACGATATAAACGACGATGATTATGACAAAATAACGACGATATTAACGACGATAATTTTGAGGATAATAGGACGATAACAACGATGATAATGACGATAATAACGACGACATTAACGACGATAATAACGACGATAATAACGACGATATTAACGAAGATAATAACGACGATATTAACGACGATAATAGCGACGATAAAAAGAAGATAATGTACAATAATAACGACAGTATTAACGATGATAATTATGACGATAACAACGAAGATAATGACGATAATAACGACGACATTAACGACGATGATTATGACAAAATAACGACGATAATTTTGAGGATAATAAGGACGATAACAACGATGATAATGACGATAATAACGACGACATTAACGACGATGATTATGACAAAATAACGACGTTATTAACGACGATAATTATGAGGATAATAAGGACGATAACAACGATGATAATGACGATATAAACGACGATGATTATGACAAAATAACGACGTTATTAACGACGATAATTACGAGGATAATAAGGACGATAACAACGATGATAATGACGATAATAACGACGACATTAACGACGATGATTATGACAAAATAACGAGGATATTAACGAAGATAACAACGATGATAATGACGATAATAAGGACGATATTAACGACGATAATAACGACATAATAACGACGATATTAACGACGATAATAACGACGATAAAAAGAAGATAATGACAATAATAACGACGATATTAACGATGATAATTATGACGATAATAACGACAATAACGACGATATTAACGACGATAATAACGACGATAAAAAGAAGATAATGACAATAATAACGACAGTATTAACGATGATAATTATGACGATAACAACGAAGATAATGACGATAATAAAGACGACATTAACGACGATGATTATGACAAAATAACGACGATAATTTTGAGGATAATAAGGACGATAACAACGATGATAATGACGATAATAACGACGACATTAACGACGATGATTATGACAAAATAATGACGATATTAACGACGATAATTATGAGGATAATAAGGACGATAACAACGATGATAATGTCGATATAAACGACGATGATTATGACAAAATAACGACGTTATTAACGACGATAATTATGAGGATAATAAGGACGATAACAACGATGATAATGACGATATTAACGACGATATTAACGACGATAATAACGACGATAATAACGACGATATTAACGACGATAATAACGACGATATTAACGACGATAATAACGACGATAAAACAAGATAATGACAATAATAACGACAGTATTAACGATGATAATTATGACGATAACAACGAAGATAATGACGATAATAACGACGACATTAACGACGATGATTATGACAAAATAACGAGGATATTAACGAAGATAACAACGATGGTACTGACGATATTAACGACGATATTAACGACGATAATAACGACAATAAAAAGAAGATAATGACAATAATAACGACGAAATTAACGACGATAATTATGAGGATAATGAGGACGATAACAACGATGATAATGACGATATAAACGACGATGATTATGACAAAATAACGACGATATTAACGACGATAATTATGCGGATAATAAGGACGATAACAACGATGATAATGACGATATAAACGACGATGTTTATGACAAAATAACGACGATATTAACGACGATAAATATGAGGATAATAAGGACGATAACAACGATGATAATGACGATATTAACGACGATATTAACGACGATAATAACGATGATAATAACGACGATATTAACGACGATAATAACGACGATAATAACGATGATAATAACGACGATATTAACGACGATATTAACGACGATAAAAAGAAGATAATGACAATCATAACGACAGTATTAACGTTGATAATTATGACGATAACAACGAAGATAATGACGATAATAACGACGACATTAACGACGATGATTATGACAAAATAACGACGATAATTTTGAGGATAATAAGGACGATAACAACGATGATAATGACGATAATAACGACGACATTAACGACGATGATTATGACAAAATAACGACGATATTAACGACGATAATTATGAGGATAATAAGGACGATAACAACGATGATAATGACGATATAAACGACGATGATTATGACAAAATAACGACGATCTTAACGACGAAAATTATGAGGATAATAAGGACGATAACAACGATGATAATGACGATATTAACGACGATATTAACGACGATAATAACGACGATAATAACGCCGATATTAACGACGATAATAACGACGATATTAACGACGATAATAACGACGATATAAAGAAGATAATGACAATAATAGCGACGGTATTAACGATGATAATTATGACGATAACAACGAAGATAATGACGATAATAACGACGACATTAACAACGATGATTATGACAAAATATGGACGATATTAACGACGATAATTTTGAGGATAATAAGGACGATAACAACGATGATAATGACGATAATAACGACGACATTAACGACGATGATTATGACAAAATAACGACGATATTAACGACGATAATTATGAGGATAATAAGGACGATAACAACGATGATAATGACGATATAAACGACGATGATTATGACAAAATAACGACGATATTAACGACGATAATTATGAGGATAATAAGGACGATAACAACGATGATAATGACGATATTAACGACGATATTAACGACGATAATAACGACGATAATAACGACGAGATTAACGACGATAATAACGACGATATTAACGACGATAATTTTGAGGATAATAAGGACGATAACAACGATGATAATGACGATAATAACGACGACATTAACGACGATGATTATGACAAAATAACGACGATATTAACGACGATAATTATGAGGATAATAAGGACGATAACAACGATGATAATGACGATATAAACGACGATGATTATGACAAAATAACGACGATATTAACGACGATAATAATGACGATATTAACGACGATAATAACGACGATAAAAAGAAGATAATGACAATAATAACGACAGTATTAACGATGATAATTATGACGATAACAACGAAGATAATGACGATAATAACGACGACATTAACGACGATGATTATGACAAAATAACGACGAAATTAACGACGATAATTATGAGGATAATAAGGACGATAACAACGATGATAATGACGATATAAACGACGATGATTATGACAAAATAACGACGATATTAACGACGATAATTATGCGGATAATAAGGACGATAACAACGATGATAATGACGATATAAACGACGATGTTTATGACAAAATAACGACGATATTAACGACGATAAATATGAGGATAATAAGGACGATAACAACGATGATAATGACGATATTAACGACGACATTAACGACGATGATTATGACAAAATAACGACGATATTAACGACGATAATTATGCGGATAATAAGGACGATAACAACGATGATAATGACGATAATAACGACGACATTAACGACGATGATTATGACAAAATAACGACGATATTAACGACGATAATTATGAGGATAATAAGGACGATAACAACGATGATAATGACGATATAAACGACGATGATTATGACAAAATAACGACGATCTTAACGACGAAAATTATGAGGATAATAAGGACGATAACAACGATGATAATGACGATATTAACGACGATATTAACGACGATAATAACGACGATAATAACGACGATATTAACGACGATAATAACGACGACATTAACGATGATAATAACGACGATAAAAAGAAGATAATGACAATAATAGCGACAGTATTAACGATGATAATTATGAAGATAATGACGATAATAACGACGACATTAACGACGATGATTATGACAAAATAACGACGATAATAACGACGATAATTATGAGGATAATAAGGACGATAACAACGATGATAATGACGATAAAAACGACGATGATTATGACAAAATAACGACGATATTAACGACGATAATAATGAGGATAATAAGGACGATAACAAGGATGATAATGACGATAATAACGACGACATTAACGACGATGATTATGACAAAATAACGACGATATTAACCACGATAATTTTGAGGATAATAAGGACGATAACAACGATGATAATGACGATAATAACGACGACATTAACGACGATGATTATGACAAAATAACGAGGATATTAACGAAGATAACAACGATGGTAATGACGATATTAACGACGATATTAACGACGATAATAACGACGATAAAAAGAAGATAATGACAATAATAACGACGATATTAACGACGATAATTATGAGGATAATAAGGACGATAACAACGATGATAATGACGTTATAAACGACGATGATTATGACAAAATAACGACGTATTAACGACGATAATTTTGAGGATAATAAGGACGATAACAACGATGATAATGACGATAATAACGACGACATTAACGACGATGATTATGACAAAATAACGACGATATTAACGACGATATTAACGACGATAATAACGACGATATTAACGACGATAATAACGACGATAAAAAGAAGATAATGACAATAATAACGACAGTATTAACGATGATAATTATGACGATAACAACGAAGATAATGACGATAATAACGACGACATTAACGACGATGATTATGACAAAATAACGACGAAATTAACGACGATAATTATGAGGATAATAAGGACGATAACAACGATGATAATGACGATATAAACGACGATGATTATGACAAAATAACGACGATATTAACGACGATAATTATGCGGATTATAAGGACGATAACAACGATGATAATGACGATATAAACGACGATGTTTATGACAAAATAACGACGATATTAACGACGATAAATATGAGGATAATAAGGACGATAACAACGATGATAATGACGATATTAACGACGATATTAACGACGATAATAACGATGATAATAACGACGATATTAACGACGATAATAACGACGATAATAACGATGATAATAACGACGATATTAACGACGATAATAACGACGATAAAAAGAAGATAATGACAATAATAACGACAGTATTAACGATGATAATTATGACGATAACAACGAAGATAATGACGATAATAACGACGACATTAACGACGATGATTATGACAAAATAACGACGATAATTTTGAGGATAATAAGGACGATAACAACGATGATAATGACGATAATAACGACGACATTAACGACGATGATTATGACAAAATAACGACGATATTAACGACGATAATTATGAGGATAATAAGGACGATAACAACGATGATAATGACGATATAAACGACGATGATTATGACAAAATAAAGACGATCTTAACGACGAAAATTATGAGGATAATAAGGACGATAACAACGATGATAATGACGATATTAACGACGATATTAACGACGATAATAACGACGATAATAACGCCGATATTAACGACGATAATAACGACGATATTAACGACGATAATAACGACGATATAAAGAAGATAATGACAATAATAGCGACGGTATTAACGATGATAATTATGACGATAACAACGAAGATAATGACGATAATAACGACGACATTAACGACGATGATTATGACAAAATAAGGACGATATTAACGACGATAATTTTGAGGATAATAAGGACGATAACAACGATGATAATGACGATAATAACGACGACATTAACGACGATGATTATGACAAAATAACGACGATATTAACGACGATAATTATGAGGATAATAAGGACGATAACAACGATGATAATGACGATATAAACGACGATGATTATGACAAAATAACGACGATATTAACGACGATAATTATGAGGATAATAAGGACGATAACAACGATGATAATGACGATATTAACGACGATATTAACGACGATAATAACGACGATAATAACGACGAGATTAACGACGATAATATCGACGATATTAACGACGATAATTTTGAGGATAATAAGGACGATAACAACGATGATAATGACGATAATAACGACGACATTAACGACGATGATTATGACAAAATAACGACGATATTAACGACGATAATTATGAGGATAATAAGGACGATAACAACGATGATAATGACGATATAAACGACGATGATTATGACAAAATAACGACGATATTAACGACGATAATAATGAGGATAATAAGGACGATAACAACGATGATAATGACGATAATAACGACGACATTAACGACGATGATTATGACAAAATAACGACGATATTAACGACGATAATTTTGAGGATAATAAGGACGATAACAACGATGATAATGACGATAATAACGACGACATTAACGACGATGATTATGACAAAATAACGACGATATTAACGACGATATTAACGACGATAATAACGACGATATTAACGACGATAATAACGACGATAAAAAGAAGATAATGACAATAATAACGACAGTATTAACGATGATAAATATGACGATAACAACGAAGATAATGACGATAATAACGACGACATTAACGACGATGATTATGACAAAATAACGACGATATTAACGACGATAATTATGAGGATAATAAGGACGATAACAACGATGATAATGACGATATAAACGACGATGATTATGACAAAATAACGACGATATTAACGACGATAATAATGAGGATAATAAGGACGATAACAACGATGATAATGACGATAATAACGACGACATTAACGACGATGATTATGACAAAATAACGACGATATTAACGACGATAATTATGCGGATAATAAGGACGATAACAACGATGATAATGACGATATAAACGACGATGATTATGACAAAATAACGACGATATTAACGACGATAATTATGAGGATAATAAGGACGATAACAACGATGATAATGACGATATTAACGACGATATTAACGACGATAATAACGACGATAATAACGACGATATTAACGACGATAATAACGACGATATTAACGACGATAATAACGACGATAAAAAGAAGATAATGACAATAATAACGACAGTATTAACGATGATAATTATGACGATAACAACGAAGATAATGACGATAATAACGACGACATTAACGACGATGATTATGACAAAATAACGACGAAATTAACGACGATAATTATGAGGATAATAAGGACGATAACAACGATGATAATGACGATATAAACGACGGTGATTATGACAAAATAACGACGATATTAACGACGATAATTATGCGGATAATAAGGACGATAACAACGATGATAATGACGATATAAACGACGATGTTTATGACAAAATAACGACGATATTAACGACGATAAATATGAGGATAATAAGGACGATAACAACGATGATAATGACGATATAAACGACGATGATTATGACAAAATAACGACGATATTAACGACGATAATTATGAGGATAATAAGGACGATAACAACGATGATAATGACGATATAAACGACGATGATTATGACAAAATAACGACGATATTAACGACGATAATTATGCGGATAATAAGGACGATAACAACGATGATAATGACGATAATAACGACGACATTAACGACGATGATTATGACAAAATAACGACAATATTAACCACGATAATTTTGAGGATAATAAGGACGATAACAACGATGATAATGACGATAATAACGACGACATTAACGACGATGATTATGACAAAATAACGAGGATATTAACGAAGATAACAACGATGGTAATGACGATATTAACGACGATATTAACGACGATAATAACGACGATAAAAAGAAGATAATGACAATAATAACGACGATATTAACGACGATAATTATGAGGATAATAAGGACGATAACAACGATGATAATGACGATATAAACGACGATGATTATGACAAAATAACGACGATATTAACGACGATAATTTTGAGGATAATAAGGACGATAACAACGATGATAATGACGATAATAACGACGACATTAACGACGATGATTATGACAAAATAACGAGGATATTAACAAAGATAACAACGATGATAATGACGATATTAACGACGATATTAACGACGATAATAACGACGATAAAAAGAAGATAATGACAATAATAACGACGATATTAAAGATGATAATTATGAGGATAATAAGGACGATAACAACGATGATAATGACGATATAAACGACGATGATTATGACAAAATAACGACGATATTAACGACGATAATTTTGAGGATAATAAGGACGATAACAACGATGATAATGACGATAATAACGACGACATTAACGACGATGATTATGACAAAATAACGACGATATTAACGACGATAATTTTGAGGATAATAAGGACGATAACAACGATGATAATGACGATAATAACGACGACATTAACGACGATGATTATGACAAAATAACGACGATATTAACGAAGATAATAACGACGATAATAACGACGATATTAACGACGATAATAACGACGATAAAAAGAAGATAATGACAATAATAACGACGGTATTAACGATGACAATTATGACGATAACAACGAAGATAATGACGATAATAACGACGACATTAACGACGATGATTATGACAAAATAACGACGATAATTTTGAGGATAATAAGGACGATAACAACGATGATAATGACGATAATAACGACGACATTAAGGACGATGACTATGACAAAATAACGAGGATATTAACGAAGATAACAACGATGATAATGACGATATTAACGACGATATTAACGACGATAATAACGACGATAAAAAGAAGATAATGACAATAATAACGACGATATTAAAGACGATAATTATGAGGATAATAAGGACGATAACAACGATGATAATGACGATATAAACGACGATGATTATGACAAAATAACGACGATATTAACGACGATAATTATGCGGATAATAAGGACGATAACAACGATGATAATGACGATATAAACGACGATGTTTATGACAAAATAACGACGATCTTAACGACGAAAATTATGAGGATAATAAGGACGATAACAACGATGATAATGACGATATTAACGACGATATTAACGACGATAATAACGACGATAATAACGACGAGATTAACGACGATAATAACGACGATATTAACGACGATAATTTTGAGGATAATAAGGACGATAACAACGATGATAATGACGATAATAACGACGACATTAACGACGATGATTATGACAAAATAACGACGATATTAACGACGATAATTATGAGGATAATAAGGACGATAACAACGATGATAATGACGATATAAACGACGATGATTATGACAAGATAACGACGATATCAACGACGATAATTATGAGGATAATAAGGACGATAACAACGATGATAATGACGATATAAACGACGATGATTATGACAAAATAACGACGATATTAACGACGATAATTTTGAGGATAATAAGGACGATAACAACGATGATAATGACGATAATAACGACGACATTAACGACGATGATTATGACAAAATAACGACGATATTAACGACGATATTAACGACGATAATAACGACGATATTAACGACGATAATAACGACGATAAAAAGAAGATAATGACAAAAATAACGACAGTATTAACGATGATAATTATGACGATAACAACGAAGATAATGACGATAATAACGACGACATTACCGACGATGATTATGACAAAATAACGACGATATTAACGACGATAATTATGAGGATAATAAGGACGATAACAACGATGATAATGACGATATAAACGACGATGATTATGACAAAATAACGACGATATTAACGACGATAATAATGAGGATAATAAGGACGATAACAACGATGATAATGACGATAATAACGACGACATTAACGACGATGATTATGACAAAATAACGACGAAATTAACGACGATAATTATGAGGATAATAAGGACGATAACAACGATGATAATGACGATATAAACGACGATGATTATGACAAAATAACGACGATATTAACGACGATAATTATGCGGATAATAAGGACGAAAACAACGATGATAATGACGATATAAACGACGATGTTTATGACAAAATAACGACGATATTAACGACGATAAATATGAGGATAATAAGGACGATAAAAACGATGATAATGACGATATTAATGACGACATTAACGACGATGATTATGACAAAATAACGACGATATTAACGACGATAATTATGAGGATAATAAGGACGATAACAACGATGATAATGACGATATAAACGACGATGATTATGACAAAATAACGACGATATTAACGACGATAATTATGAGGATAATAAGGACGATAACAACGATGATAATGACGATATAAACGACGATGATTATGACAAAATAACGACGATATTAACGACGATAATTATGCGGATAATAAGGACGATAACAACGATGATAATGACGATAATAACGACGACATTAACGACGATGATTATGACAAAATAACGACGATATTAACCACGATAATTTTGAGGATAATAAGGACGATAACAACGATGATAATGACGATAATAACGACGACATTAACGACGATGATTATGACAAAATAACGCGGATATTAACGAAGATAACAACGATGGTAATGACGATATTAACGACGATATTAACGACGATAATAACGACGATAAAAAGAAGATAATGACAATAATAACGACGATATTAACGACGATAATTATGAGGATAATAAGGACGATAACAACGATGATAATGACGATATAAACGACGATGATTATGACAAAATAACGACGATATTAACGACGATAATTTTGAGGATAATAAGGACGATAACAACGATGATAATGACGATAATAACGACGACATTAACGACGATGATTATGACAAAATAACGACGATATTAACGACGATATTAACGACGATAATAACGACGATAAAAAGAAGATAATGACAATAATAACGACAGTATTAACGATGATAATTATGACAATAACAACGAAGATAATGACAAAATAACGACGAAATTAACGACGATAATTATGAGGATAATAAGGACGATAACAACGATGATAATGACGATATAAACGACGATGATTATGACAAAATAACGACGATATTAACGACGATAATTATGCGGATAATAAGGACGATAACAACGATGATAATGACGATATAAACGACGATGTTTATGACAAAATAACGACGATATTAACGTTCGATAAATATGAGGATAATAAGGACGATAACAACTATGATAATGACGATATTAACGACGATATTAACGACGATAATAACGATGATAATAACGACGATATTAACGACGATAATAACGACGATAATAACGATGATAATAACGACGATATTAACGACGATAATAACGACGATAAAAAGAAGATAATAACAATAATAACGACAGTATTAACGATGATAATTATGACGATAACAACGAAGATAATGACGATAATAACGACGACATTAACGACGATGATTATGACAAAATAACGACGATAATTTTGAGGATAATAAGGACGATAACAACGATGATAATGACGATAATAACGACGACATTAACGACGATGATTATGACAAAATAACGACGATATTAACGACGATAATTATGAGGATAATAAGGACGATAACAACGATGATAATGACGATATAAACGACGATGATTATGACAAAATAACGACGATCTTAACGACGAAAATTATGAGGATAATAAGGACGATAACAACGATGATAATGACGATATTAACGACGATATTAACGACGATAATAACGACGATAATAACGACGAGATTAACGACGATAATAACGACGATATTAACGACGATAATTTTGAGGATAATAAGGACGATAACAACGATGATAATGACGATAATAACGACGACATTAACGACGATGATTATGACAAAATAACGACGATAATTTTGAGGATAATAAGGACGATAACAACGATGATAATGACGATAATAACGACGACATTAACGACGATGATTATGACAAAATAACGACGATATTAACGACGATAATTATGAGGATAATAAGGACGATAACAACGATGATAATGACGATATAAACGACGATGATTATGACAAAATAACGACGATATTAACGACGATAAATATGAGGATAATAAGGACGATAACAACGATGATAATGACGATATTAACGACGATATTAACGACGATAATAACGATGATAATAACGACGATATTAACGACGATAATAACGACGATAATAACGATGATAATAACGACGATATTAACGACGATAATAACGACGATAAAAAGAAGATAATGACAATAATAACGACAGTATTAACGATGATAATTATGACGATAACAACGAAGATAATGACGATAATAACTTCGACATTAACGACGATGATTATGACAAAATAACGACGATAATTTTGAGGATAATAAGGACGATAACAACGATGATAATGACGATAATAACGACGACATTAACGACGATGATTATGACAAAATAACGACGATCTTAACGACGAAAATTATGAGGATAATAAGGACGATAACAACGATGATAATGACGATATTAACGACGATATTAACGACGATAATAACGACGATAATAACGACGAGATTAACGACGATAATAACGACGATATTAACGACGATAATTTTGAGGATAATAAGGACGATAACAACGATGATAATGACGATAATAACGACGACATTAACGACGATGATTATGACAAAATAACGACGATATTAACGACGATAATTATGAGGATAATAAGGACGATAACAACGATGATAATGACGATATAAACGACGATGATTATGACAAGATAACGACGATATTAACGACGATAATTATGAGGATAATAAGGACGATAACAACGATGATAATGACGATATAAACGACGATGATTATGACAAAATAACGACGATATTAACGACGATAATTTTGAGGATAATAAGGACGATAACAACGATGATAATGACGATAATAACGACGACATTAACGACGATGATTATGACAAAATAACGACGATATTAACGACGATATTAACGACGATAATAACGACGATATTAACGACGATAATAACGACGATAAAAAGAAGATAATGACAAAAATAACGACAGTATTAACGATGATAATTATGACGATAACAACGAAGATAATGACGATAATAACGACGACATTACCGACGATGATTATGACAAAATAACGACGATATTAACGACGATAATTATGAGGATAATAAGGACGATAACAACGATGATAATGACGATATAAACGACGATGATTATGACAAAATAACGACGATATTAACGACGATAATAATGAGGATAATAAGGACGATAACAACGATGATAATGACGATAATAACGACGACATTAACGACGATGATTATGACAAAATAACGACGAAATTAACGACGATAATTATGAGGATAATAAGGACGATAACAACGATGATAATGACGATATAAACGACGATGATTATGACAAAATAACGACGATATTAACGACGATAATTATGCGGATAATAAGGACGATAACAACGATGATAATGACGATATAAACGACGATGTTTATGACAAAATAACGACGATATTAACGACGATAAATATGAGGATAATAAGGACGATAAAAACGATGATAATGACGATATTAACGACGACATTAACGACGATGATTATGACAAAATAACGACGATATTAACGACGATAATTATGAGGATAATAAGGACGATAACAACGATGATAATGACGATATAAACGACGATGATTATGACAAAATAACGACGATATTAACGACGATAATTATGAGGATAATAAGGACGATAACAACGATGATAATGACGATATAAACGACGATGATTATGACAAAATAACGACGATATTAACGACGATAATTATGCGGATAATAAGGACGATAACAACGATGATAATGACAATAATAACGACGACATTAACGACGATGATTATGACAAAATAACGACGATATTATCGACGATAATTATGTGGATAATAAGGACTATAACAACGATGATAATGACGATAATAACGACGACATTAACGACGATGATTATGACAAAATAACGACGATATTAACGACGATAATTATGAGGATAATAAGGACGATAACAACGATGATAATGACGATAATAACGAAGACATTAACGACGATGATTATGACAAAATAACGACGATAATTTTGAGGATAATAAGGACGATAACAACGATGATAATGACGATAATAACGACGACATTAACGACGATGATTATGACAAAATAACGACGATATTAACGACGATAATTATGAGGATAATAAGTACGATAACAACGATGATAATGACGATATAAACGACGATGATTATGACAAAATAACGACGATCTTAACGACGAAAATTATGAGGATAATAAGGACGATAACAACGATGATAATGACGATATTAACGACGATATTAACGACGATAATAACGACGATAAGAACGACGATATTAACGACGATAATAACGACGATATTAACGACGATAATAACGACGATATAAAGAAGATAATGACAATAATAGCGACAGTATTAACGATGATAATTATGACGATAACAACGAAGATAATGACGATAATAACGACGACATTAACGACGATGATTATGACAAAATAAGGACGATATTAACGACGATAATTATGAGGATAATTAGGACGATAACAACGATGATAATGACGATATAAACGACGATGATTATGACAAAATAACGATGATATTAACGACGATAATTTTGAGGATAATAGGACGATAACAACGATGATAATGACGATAATAACGACGACATTAACGACGATAATAACGACGATAATAACGACGATATTAACGACGATAATAACGACGAAATTAACGACGATAATAGCGACGATAAAAAGAAGATAATGACAATAATAACGACAGTATTAACGATGATAATTATGACGATAACAACGAAGATAATGACGATAATAACGACGACATTAACGACGATGATTATGACAAAATAACGACGATATTAACGACGATAATTTTGAGGATAATAAGGACGATAACAACGATGATAATGACGATAATAACGACGACATTAACGACGATGATTATGACAAAATAACGACGATATTAACGACGATAATTATGAGGATAATAAGGACGATAACAACGATGATAATGACGATATTAACGACGATATTAACGACGATAATAACGACGATAAAAAGAAGATAATGACAGTAATAACGACGATATTAACGACGATAATTATGAGGATAATAAGGACGATAACAACGATGATAATGACGATATAAACGACGATGATTATGACAAAATAACGACGATATTAACGACGATAATTTTGAGGATAATAAGGACGATAACAACGATGATAATGACGATAATAACGACGACATTAACGACGATGATTATGACAAAATAACGACGATATTAACGAAGATAATAACGACGATAATAACGACGATATTAACGACGATAATAACGACGATAAAAAGAAGATAATGACAATAATAACGACGGTATTAACGATGATAATTATGACGATAACAACGAAGATAATGACGATAATAACGACGACATTAACGACGATGATTATGACAAAATAACGAGGATATTAACGAAGATAACAACGATGATAATGACGATATTAACGACGATGATTATTACAAAATAACGACGATATTAACGACGATAATTATGAGGATAATAAGGACGATAACAACGACGATAATGACGAAATTAACGACGATATTAACGACGATAATAACGACGATAATAACGACGATTTTAACGACGATGATTATCACAAAATAACGACGATATTAACGAAGTTAATTATGAGGATAATAAGGACGATAACAACGAATATAATGACGATAATAACGACGACATTAACGACGATGATTATGACAAAATAACGAGGATATTAACGAAGATAACAACGATGATAATGACGATATTAACGACGATATTAACGACGATAATAACGACATAATAACGACGATATTAACGACGATAAAAAGAAGATAATGACAATAATAACGACGATATTAACGATGATAATTATGACGATAATAACGATAATAACGACGATATTAACGACGATAATAACGACGATAAAAAGAAGATAATGACAATAATAACGACAGTATTAACGATGATAATTATGACGATAACAACGATGATAATGACGATAATAACGACGACATTAACGACGATGATTATGACAAAATAACGACGATATTAACGACGATAATTTTGAGGATAATAAGGACGATAACAACGATGATAATGACGATAATAACGACGACATTAACGACGATGATTATGACAAATTAACGACGATATTAACGACGATAATAACGACGATATTAACGACGATAATAACGACGATAAAAAGAAGATAATGACAATAATAACGACGGTATTAACGATGATAATTATGACGATAACAACGAAGATAATGACGATAATAACGACGACATTAACGACGATGATTATGACAAAATAACGACGAAATTAACGACGATAATTATGAGGATAATAAGGACGATAACAACGATGATAATGACGATATAAACGACGATGATTATGACAAAATAACGACGATATTAACGACGATAATTATGCGGATAATAAGGACGATAACAACGATGATAATGACGATATAAACGACGATGTTTATGACAAAATAACGACGATATTAACGACGATAATTATGAGGATAATAAGGACGATAACAACGATGATAATGACGATATTAACGACGATATTAACGACGATAATAACGATGATACTAACGACGATATTAACGACGATAATAACGACGATATTAACGACGATAATAACGACGATTAAAAGAAGATAATGACAATAATAACGACAGTATAACGATGATAATTATGACGATAAAATCGAAGATAATGACGATAATAACGACGACATTAACGACGATGATTATGACACAATAACGACGATAATAACGACGATAATTATGAGGATAATAAGGACGATAACTACGATGATAATGACGAAATAAACTACGATGATTATGACAAAATAACGACGATATTAACGACGATAATTTTGAGGATAATAAGGACGATAACAACGATGATAATGACGATATAAACGACGATGATTATGACAAAATAACGACGATATTATCGACGATAATTATGTGGATAATAAGGACTATAACAACGATGATAAAGACGATAATAACGACGACATTAACGACGATGATTATGACAAAATAACGACGATATTAACGACGATAATTATGAGGATAATAAGGACGATAACAACGATGATAATGACGATAATAACGACGACATTAACGACGATAATAACGACGATAATAACGACGATATTAACTACGATATTAACGACGATAATAATGACGATATAAAGAAGATAATGACAATAATAACGACGGTATTAACGATGATAATTATGACGATAACAACGTAGATAATGACGATAATAACGACGACATTAACTACAATGATTATGACAAAATAAAGACGATATTAACGACGATAATTATTAGGATAATAAGGACGATAACAACGATGATAATGACGATATAAACGACGATGATTATGACAAAATAACGACGATATTTAAGACGATAATTATGAGGATAATAAGGACGATAAAAACGATGATAATGACGATATTAACGACGATATTAACGACGTTAATAACGACGATAATAACGACGATATTAACGACGATAATAACGACGATATTAACGACGATAATAACGACGATATAAAGAAGATAATGACAATAATAACGACGGTATTAACGATGATAATTATGACGATAACAATGAAGATAATGACGATAATAACGACGACATTAACGACGATGATTATGACAAAATAAAGACGATATTAACGACGAGAATTATGAGGATAATAAGGACGATAACAACGATGATAATGACGATAATAACGACGACATTAACGACGATGATTATGACAAAATAACGACGATATTAACGACGATAATTTTGAGGATAATAAGGACGATAACAACGATGATAATGACGATAATAACGACGACATTAACGACGATGATTATGACAAAATAACGAGGATATTAACGAAGATAACAACGATGGTAATGACGATATTAACGACGATATTAACGACGATAATAACGATGATAATAACGACGATATTAACGACGATAATAACGACGATATTAATGACGATAATAACGACGATAAAAAGAAGATAATGACAATAATAACGACAGTATAACGATGATAATTATGACGATAAAAACGAAGATAATGACGATAATAACGACGACATTAACGACGATGATTATGACAAAATAACGACGATAATAACGACGATAATTATGAGGATAATAAGGACGATAACAACGATGATAATGACGAAATAAACTACGATGATTATGACAAAATAACGACGATAATTTTGAGTATAATAAGGACGATAACAACGATGATAATGACGATATAAACGACGATGATTATGACAAAATAACGACGATATTATCGACGATAATTATGTGGATAATAAGGACTATAACAACGATGATAATGACGATAATAACGACGACATTAACGACGATGATTATGACAAAATAACGACGATATTAACGACGATAATTATGAGGATAATAAGGACGATAACAACGATGATAATGACGATAATAACGACGACATTAACGACGATAATAACGACGATAATAACGACGATATTAACGACGATATTAACGACGATAATAACGACGATATAAAGAAGATAATGACAATAATAACGACGGTATTAACGATGATAATTATGAAGATAACAACGAAGATAATGACGATAATAACGACGACATTAACTACGATGATTATGACAAAATAAAGACGATATTAACGACGATAATTATTAGGATAATAAGGACGATAACAACGATGATAATGACGAAATTAACGACGATATTAACGACGATAATAACGACGATATTTAAGACGATAATTATGAGGATAATAAGGACGATAAAAACGATGATAATGACGATATTAATGACGATATTAACGACGTTAATAACGACGATAATAACGACGATATTAACGACGATAATAACGACGATATTAACGACGATAATAACGACGATATAAAGAAGATAATGACAATAATAACGACGGTATTAACGATGATAATTATGACTATAACAACGAAGATAATGACGATAATAACGACGACATTAACGACGATGATTATGACAAAATAAAGACGATATTAACGACGATAATTATGAGGATAATAAGGACGATAACAACGATGATAATGACGATAATAACGACGACATTAACGACGATGATTATGACAAAATAACGAGGATATTAACGACGATAATAACGACGATAATAACGACGATATTAACGACGATAATAACGACGATAAAAAGAAGATAATGACAATAATAACGACGGTATTAACGATGATAATTATGACGATAACAACGAAGATAATGACGATAATAACGACGACATTAACGACGATGATTATGACAAAATAACGACGAATTTAACGACGATAATTATGAGGATAATAAGGACGATAACAACGATGATAATGACGATATAAACGACGATGATTATGACAAAATAACGACGATATTAACGACGATAATAACGACGATAATAACGACGATATTAACGACGATAATAACGACGATAAAAAGAAGATAATGACAATAATAACGACGGTATTAACGATGATAATTATGACGATAACAACGAAGATAATGACGATAATAACGACGACATTAACGACGATGATTATGACAAAATAACGACGATATTAATGAAGATAATAACTTCGATAATAACGACGATATTAACGACGATAATAACGACGATAAAAAGAAGATAATGACAATAATAACGACAGTATAACGATGATAATTATAACGATAAAAACGAAGATAATGACCATAATTACGACGACATTAACGACGATGATTATGACAAAATAACGACGATAATAACGACGATAATTATGAGGATAATAAGGACGATAACAACGATGATAATGACGAAATAAACTACGATGATTATGACAAAATAACGACGATATTAACGACGATAATTTTGAGGATAATAAGGACGATAACAACGATGATAATGACGATAATAACGACGACATTATCGACGATGATTATGACAAAATAACGACGATATTAACGACGATAATTATGAGGATAATAAGGACGATAACAACGATGATAATGACGATATTAACGACGATATTAACGACGATAATAACGACGATAATAACGACGATATTAACGACGATAAAAAGAAGATAATGACAATAATAACGACGATATTAACGATGATAATTATGACGATAACAACGATGATAATAACGATAATAACGACGACATTAACGACGATGATTATGACAAAATAACGAGGATATTAACGAAGATAACAACGATGATAATGACGATATTAACGACGATATTAACGACGATAATAACGACGATAAAAAGAAGATAATGACAGTAATAACGACGATATTAACGACGATAATTATGAGGATAATAAGGACGATAACAACGATGATAATGACGATATAAACGACGATGATTATGACAAAATAACGACGATATTAACGACGATAATTTTGAGGATAATAAGTACGATAACAACGATGATAATGACGATAATAACGACGACATTAACGACGATGATTATGACAAAATAACGACGATATTAACGAAGATAATAACGACGATATTAACGACGATAATAACGACGATAAAAAGAAGATAATGACAATAATAACGACGGTATTAACGATGATAATTATGACGATAACAACGAAGATAATGACGATAATAACGACGACATTAACGACGATGATTATGACAAAATAACGACGATATTAACGACGATAATTATGAGGATAATAAGGACGATATTAACGACGATATTAACGACGATAATTATGAGGATAATAAGGACGATAACAACGACGATAATGACGAAATTAACGACGATATTAACGACGAAAATAACGACGATAATAACGACGATATTAACGACGATGATTATCACAAAATAACGACGATATTAACGAAGTTAATTATGAGGATAATAAGGACGATAACAACGAAGATAATGACGATAATAACGACGACATTAACGACGATGATTATGACAAAATAACGAGGATATTAACGAAGATAACAACGATGATAATGACGATATTAACGACGATATTAACGACGATAATAACGACATAATAACGACGATATTAACGACGATAAAAAGAAGATAATGACAATAATAACGACGATATTAACGATGATAATTATGACGATAATAACGATAATAACGACGATATTAACGACGATAATAACGACGATAAAAAGCAGATAATGACAATAATAACGACAGTATTAACGATGATAATTATGACGATAACAACGATGATAATGACGATAATAACGACGACATTAACGACGATGATTATGACAAAATAACGACGATATTAACGACGATAATTTTGAGGATAATAAGGACGATAACAACGATGATAATGACGATAATAACGACGACATTAACGACGATGATTATGACAAAATAACGAGGATATTAACAAAGATAACAACGATGATAATGACGATATTAACGACGATATTAACGACGATAATAACGACGATAAAAAGAAGATAATGACAATAATAACGACGATATTAAAGACGATAATTATGAGGATAATAAGGACGATAACAACGATGATAATGACGATATAAACGACGATGATTATGACAAAATAACGACGATATTAACGACGATAATTATGCGGATAATAAGGACGATAACAACGATGATAATGACGATATAAACGACGATGTTTATGACAAAATAACGACGATATTAACGACGATAATTATGAGGATAATAAGGACGATAACAACGATGATAATGACGATATTAACGACGATATTAACGACGATAATAACGATGATAATAACGACGATATTAACGACGATAATAACGACGATATTAACGACGATAATAACGACGATAAAAAGAAGATAATGACAATAATAACGACAGTATAACGATGATAATTATGACGATAACAACGAAGATAATGACGATAATAATGACGAAATAAACTACGATGATTATAACAAAATAACGACGATAATAACGACGATAATTATGAGGATAATAAGGACGATAACAACGATGATAATGACGAAATAAACTACGATGATTATGACAAAATAACGACGATATTAACGACGATAATTTTGAGGATAATAAGGACGATAACAACGATGATAATGACGATAATAACGACGACATTAACGACTATGATTATGACAAAATAACGACGATATTAACGACGATAATTATGAGGATAATAAGGACGATAACAACGATGATAATGACGATATAAACGACGATGATTATGACAAAATAACGACGATATTATCGACGATAATTATGTGGATAATAAGGTCTATAACAACGATGATAATGACGATAATAACGACGACATTATCGACGATGATTATGACAAAATAACGACGATATTAACGACGATAATTATGAGGATAATAAGGACGATAACAACGATGATAATGACGATATTAACGACGATATTAACGACGATAATAACGACGATAATAACGACGATATTAACGACGATAAAAAGAAGATAATGACAATAATAACGACGATATTAACGATGATAATTATGTCGATAACAACGATGATAATAACGATAATAACGACGACATTAACGACGATGATTATGACAAAATAACGAGGATATTAACGAAGATAACAACGATGATAATGACGATATTAACGACGATATTAACGACGATAATAACGACGATAAAAAGAAGATAATGACAGTAATAACGACGATATTAACGACGATAATTATGAGGATAATAAGGACGATAACAACGATGATAATGACGATATAAACGACGATGATTATCACAAAATAACGACGATATTAACGACGATAATTTTGAGGATAATAAGGACGAAAACAACGATGATAATGACGATAATAACGACGACATTAACGACGATGATTATGAGAAAATAACGACGATATTAACGAAGATAATAACGACGATAATAACGACGATATTAACGACGATAATAAAGACGATAAAAAAAAGATAATGACAATAATAACGACGGTATTAACGATGATAATTATGACGATAACAACGAAGATAATGACGATAATAACGACGACATTAACGACGATGATTATGACAAAATAACGACGATATTAACGACGATAATTATGAGGATAATAAGGACGATATTAACGACGATGATTAATACAAAATAACGACAATATTAACGACGATAATTATGAGGATAATAAGGACGATAACAACGACGATAATGACGAAATTAACGACGATATTAACGACGATAATAACGACGATAATAACGACGATATTAACGACGATGATTATCACAAAATAACGACGATATTAACGAAGTTAATTATGAGGATAATAAGGACGATAACAACGAAGATAATGACAATAATAACGACGACATTAACGACGATGATTATAACAAAATAACGAGGATATTAACGAAGATAACAACGATGATAATGACGATATTAACGACGATATTAACGACGATAATAACGACATAATAACGACGATATTAACGACGATAAAAAGAAGATAATGACAATAATAACGACGATATTAACGATGATAATTATGACGATAATAACGATAATAACGACGATATTAACGACGATAATAACGACGATAAAAAGAAGATAATGACAATAATAACGACAGTATTAACGATGATAATTATGACGATAACAACGATGATAATGACGATAATAACGACGACATTAACGACGATGATTATGACAAAATAACGACGATATTAACGACGATAATTTTGAGGATAATAAGGACGATAACAACGATGATAATGACGATAATAACGACGACATTAACGACGATGATTATGACAAAATAACGAGGATATTAACAAAGATAACAACGATGATAATGACGATATTAACGACGATATTAACGACGATAATAACGACGATAAAAAGAAGATAATGACAATAATAACGACGATATTAAAGATGATAATTATGAGGATAATAAGGACGATAACAACGATGATAATGACGATATAAACGACGATGATTATGACAAAATAACGACGATATTAACGACGATAATTTTGAGGATAATAAGGACGATAACAACGATGATAATGACGATAATAACGACGACATTAACGACGATGATTATGACAAAATAACGACGATATTAACGACGATAATTTTGAGGATAATAAGGACGATAACAACGATGATAATGACGATAATAACGACGACATTAACGACGATGATTATGACAAAATAACGACGATATTAACGAAGATAATAACGACGATAATAACGACGATATTAACGACGATAATAACGACGATAAAAAGAAGATAATGACAATAATAACGACGGTATTAACGATGACAATTATGACGATAACAACGAAGATAATGACGATAATAACGACGACATTAACGACGATGATTATGACAAAATAACGACGATAATTTTGAGGATAATAAGGACGATAACAACGATGATAATGACGATAATAACGACGACATTAAGGACGATGACTATGACAAAATAACGAGGATATTAACGAAGATAACAACGATGATAATGACGATATTAACGACGATATTAACGACGATAATAACGACGATAAAAAGAAGATAATGACAATAATAACGACGATATTAAAGACGATAATTATGAGGATAATAAGGACGATAACAACGATGATAATGACGATATAAACGACGATGATTATGACAAAATAACGACGATATTAACGACGATAATTTTGAGGATAATAAGGACGATAACAACGATGATAATGACGATATAAACGACGATGTTTATGACAAAATAACGACGATATTTACGACGATAATAACGACGATAATAACGACGATATTAACGACGATAATAACGACGATAAAAAGAAGATAATGACAATAATAACGACGGTATTAACGATGATAATTATGACGATAACAACAAAGATAATGACGATAATAACGACGACATTAACGACGATGATTATGACAAAATAACGAGGATATTAACGAAGATAACAACGATGATAATGACGATATTAACGACGATATTAACGACGATAATAACGACATAATAACGACGATATTAACGACGACAAAAGAAGATAATGACAATAATAACGACGATATTAACGATGATAATTATGACGATAATAACGATAATAACGACGATATTAACGACGATAATAACGACGATAAAAAGAAGATAATGACAATAATAACGACAGTATTAACGATGATAATTATGACGATAACAACGATGATAATGACGATAATAACGACGACATTAACGACGATGATTATGACAAAATAACGACGATATTAACGACGATAATTTTGAGGATAATAAGGACGATAACAACGATGATAATGACGATAATAACGACGACATTAAGGACGATGACTATGACAAAATAACGAGGATATTAACGAAGATAACAACGATGATAATGACGATATTAACGACGATATTAACGACGATAATAACGACGATAAAAAGAAGATAATGACAATAATAACGACGATATTAAAGACGATAATTTTGAGGATAATAAGGACGATAACAACGATGATAATGACGATAATAACGACGATATTAACGACGATAATAACGACGATAATAACGACGATATTAACGACGATAAAAAGAAGATAATGACAATAATAACGACGGTATTAACGATGATAATTATGACGATAACAACGAAGATAATGACGATAATAACGACGACATTAACGACGATGATTATGACAAAATAACGACGATATAAACGACGATAATTATTAGGATAATAAGGACGATATTAACGACGATAATTATGAGGATAATAAGGACGATAACAACGATGATAATGACGATATAAACGACGATGATTATGACAAAATAACGACGATATTAACGACGATAATTTTGAGGATAATAAGGACGATAACAACGATGATAATGACGATATTAACGACGATATTAACGACGATAATAACGACATAATAACGACGATATTAACGACGACAAAAGAAGATAATGACAATAATAACGACGATATTAACGATGATAATTATGACGATAATAACGATAATAACGACGATATTAACGACGATAATAACGACGATAAAAAGAAGATAATGACAATAATAACGACAGTATTAACGATGATAATTATGACGATAACAACGATGATAATGACGATAATAACGACGACATTAACGACGATGATTATGACAAAATAACGACGATATTAACGACGATAATAACGACGATAAAAAAAAGATAATGACAATAATAACGACGGTATTAACGATGATAATTATGACGATAACAACGAAGATAATGACGATAATAACGACGACATTAACGACGATGATTATGACAAAATAACGACGATATTAACGACGATAACAACGATGATAATGACGATATTAACGACGATATTAACGACGATAATAACGACGATAAAAAGAAGATAATGACAATAATAACGACGATATTAAAGACGATAATTATGAGGATAATAAGGACGATAACAACGATGATAATGACGATATTAACGACGATATTAACGACGATAATAACGATGATACTAACGACGATATTAACGACGATAATAACGACGATATTAACGACGATAATAACGACGATTAAAAGAAGATAATGACAATAATAACGACAGTATAACGATGATAATTATGACGATAAAATCGAAGATAATGACGATAATAACGACGACATTAACGACGATGATTATGACAAAATAACGACGATATTAACGACGATAATTTTGAGGATAATAAGGACGATAACAACGATGATAATGACGATAATAACGACGACATTAACGACGATGATTATGACAAATTAACGACGATATTAACGACGATAATAACGACGATATTAACGACGATAATAACGACGATAAAAAGAAGATAATGACAATAATAACGACGGTATTAACGATGATAATTATGACGATAACAACGAAGATAATGACGATAATAACGACGACATTAACGACGATGATTATGACAAAATAACGACGAAATTAACGACGATAATTATGAGGATAATAAGGACGATAACAACGATGATAATGACGATATAAACGACGATGATTATGACAAAATAACGACGATATTAACGACGATAATTATGCGGATAATAAGGACGATAACAACGATGATAATGACGATATAAACGACGATGTTTATGACAAAATAACGACCATATTAACGACGATAATTATGAGGATAATAAGGACGATAACAACGATGATAATGACGATATTAACGACGATATTAACGACGATAATAACGATGATACTAACGACGATATTAACGACGATAATAACGACGATATTAACGACGATAATAACGACGATTAAAAGAAGATAATGACAATAATAACGACAGTATAACGATGATAATTATGACGATAAAATCGAAGATAATGACGATAATAACGACGACATTAACGACGATGATTATGACAAAATAACGACGATAATAACGACGATATTAACGACGATAATAACGACGATAAAAAGAAGATAATGACAATAATAACGACGGTATTAACGATGATAATTATGACGATAACAACAAAGATAATGACGATAATAACGACGACATTAACGACGATGATTATGACAAAATAACGAGGATATTAACGAAGATAACAACGATGATAATGACGATATTAACGACGATATTAACGACGATAATAACGACATAATAACGACGATATTAACGACGATAAAAAGAAGATAATGACAATAATAACGACGATATTAACGATGATAATTATGACGATAATAACGATAATAACGACGATATTAACGACGATAATAACGACTATAAAAAGAAGATAATGACAATAATAACGACAGTATTAACGATGATAATTATGACGATAACAACGATGATAATGACGATAATAACGACGACATTAAAGACGATGATTATGACAAAATAACGACGATATTAACGACGATAATTTTGAGGATAATAAGGACGATAACAACGATGATAATGACGATAATAACGACGACATTAACGACGATGATTATGACAAAATAACGAGGATATTAACAAAGATAACAACGATGATAATGACGATATTAACGACGATATTAACGACGATAATAACGACGATAAAAAGAAGATAATGACAATAATAACGACGATATTAAAGACGATAATTATGAGGATAATAAGGACGATAACAACGATAATAATGACGATATAAACGACGATGATTATGACAAAATAACGACGATATTAACGACGATAATTATGCGGATAATAAGGACGATAACAACGATGATAATGACGATATAAACGACGATGTTTATGACAAAATAACGACGATATTTACGACGATAATTATGAGGATAATAAGGACGATAACAGCGATGATAATGACGATATTAACGACGATATTAACGACGATAATAACGATGATAATAACGACGATATTAACGACGATAATAACGACGATATTAACGACGATAATTATGAGGATAATAAGGACGATAACAACGATGATAATGACGATATTAACGACGATATTAACGACGATAATAACGACGATAACAACGACGATATTAACGACGATAAAAAGAAGATAATGACAATAATAACGACGATATTAACGATGATAATTATGACGATAACAACGATAATAATAACGATAATAACGACGACATTAACGACGATGATTATGACAAAATAACGAGGATATTAACGAAGATAACAACGATGATAATGACGATATTAACGACGATATTAACGACGATAATAACGACGATAAAAAGAAGATAATGACAGTAATAACGACGATATTAACGACGATAATTATGAGGATAATAAGGACGATAACAACGATGATAATGACGATATAAACGACGATGGTTATGACAAAATAACGACGATATTAACGACGATAATTTTGAGGATAATAAGGACGATAACAACGATGATAATGACGATAATAACGACGACATTAACGACGATGATTATGACAAAATAACGACGATATTAACGACGATAATAACGACGATAAAAAAAAGATAATGACAATAATAACGACGGTATTAACGATGATAATTATGACGATAACAACGAAGATAATGACGATAATAACGACGACATTAACGACGATGATTATGACAAAATAACGACGATATTAACGACGATAACAACGATGATAATGACGATATTAACGACGATATTAACGACGATAATAACGACGATAAAAAGTAGATAATGACAATAATAACGACGATATTAAAGACGATAATTATGAGGATAATAAGGACGATAACAACGATGATAATGACGATATTAACGACGATATTAACGACGATAATAACGATGATACTAACGACGATATTAACGACGATAATAACGACGATATTAACGACGATAATAACGACGATTAAAAGAAGATAATGACAATAATAACGACAGTATAACGATGATAATTATGACGATAAAATCGAAGATAATGACGATAATAACGACGACATCAACGACGATGATTATGACAAAATAACGACGATATTAACGACGATAATTTTGAGGATAATAAGGACGATAACAACGATGATAATGACGATAATAACGACGACATTAACGACGATGATTATGACAAATTAACGACGATATTAACGACGATAATAACGACGATATTAACGACGATAATAACGACGATAAAAAGAAGATAATGACAATAATAACGACGGTATTAACGATGATAATTATGACGATAACAACGAAGATAATGACGATAATAACGACGACATTAACGACGATGATTATGACAAAATAACGACGAAATTAACGACGATAATTATGAGGATAATAAGGACGATAACAACGATGATAATGACGATATAAACGACGATGATTATGACAAAATAACGACGATATTAACGACGATAATTATGCGGATAATAAGGACGATAACAACGATGATAATGACGATATAAACGACGATGTTTATGACAAAATAACGACGATATTAACGACGATAATTATGAGGATAATAAGGACGATAACAACGATGATAATGACGATATTAACGACGATATTAACGACGATAATAACGATGATACTAACGACGATATTAACGACGATAATAACGACGATATTAACGACGATAATAACGACGATTAAAAGAAGATAATGACAATAATAACGACAGTATAACGATGATAATTATGACGATAAAATCGAAGATAATGACGATAATAACGACGACATTAACGACGATGATTATGACAAAATAACGACGATAATAACGACGATAATTATGAGGATAATAAGGACGATAACTACGATGATAATGACGAAATAAACTACGATGATTATGACAAAATAACGACGATATTAACGACGATAATTTTGAGGATAATAAGGACGATAACAACGATGATAATGACGATATAAACGACGATGATTATGACAAAATAACGACGATATTATCGACGATAATTATGTGGATAATAAGGACTATAACAACGATGATAAAGACGATAATAACGACGACATTAACGACGATGATTATGACAAAATAACGACGATATTAACGACGATAATTATGAGGATAATAAGGACGATAACAACGATGATAATGACGATAATAACGACGACATTAACGACGATAATAACGACGATAATAACGACGATATTAACTACGATATTAACGACGATAATAATGACGATATAAAGAAGATAATGACAATAATAACGACGGTATTAACGATGATAATTATGACGATAACAACGAAGATAATGACGATAATAACGACGACATTAACTACGATGATTATGACAAAATAAAGACGATATTAACGACGATAATTATTAGGATAATAAGGACGATAACAACGATGATAATGACGATATAAACTACGATGATTATGACAAAATAACGACGATATTTAAGACGATAATTATGAGGATAATAAGGACGATAAAAACGATGATAATGACGATATTAACGACGATATTAACGACGTTAATAACGACGATAATAACGACGATATTAACGACGATAATAACGACGATATTAACGACGATAATAACGACGATATAAAGAAGATAATGACAATAATAACGACGGTATTAACGATGATAATTATGACGATAACAATGAAGATAATGACGATAATAACGACGACATTAACGACGATGATTATGACAAAATAAAGACGATATTAACGACGATAATTATGAGGATAATAAGGACGATAACAACGATGATAATGACGATAATAACGACGACATTAACGACGATGATTATGACAAAATAACGACGATATTAACGACGATAATTTTGAGGATAATAAGGACGATAACAACGATGATAATGACGATAATAACGACGACATTAACGACGATGATTATGACAAAATAACGAGGATATTAACGAAGATAACAACGATGGTAATGAAGATATTAACGACGATATTAACGACGATAATAACGATGATAATAACGACGATATTAACGACGATAATAACGACGATATTAACGACGATAATAACGACGATAAAAAGAAGATAATGACAATAATAAAGACAGTATAACGATGATAATTATGACGATAAAAACGAAGATAATGACGATAATAACGACGACATTAACGACGATGATTATGACAAAATAACGACGATAATAACGACGATAATTATGAGGATAATAAGGACGATAACAACGATGATAATGACGAAATAAACTACGATGATTATGACAAAATAACGACGATAATTTTGAGGATAATAAGGACGATAACAAAGATGATAATGACGATATAAACGACGATGATTATGACAAAATAACGACGATATTATCGACGATAATTATGTGGATAATAAGGACTATAACAACGATGATAATGACGATAATAACGACGACATTAACGACGATGATTATGACAAAATAACGACGATATTAACGACGATAATTATGAGGATAATAAGGACGATAACAACGATGATAATGACGATAATAACGACGACATTAACGACGATAATAACGACGATAATAACGACGATATTAACGACGATATTAACGACGATAATAACGACGATATAAAGAAGATAATGACAATAATAACGACGGTATTAACCATGATAATTATGACGATAACAACGAAGATAATGACGATAATAACGACGACATTAACAACGATGATTATGACAAAATAAAGACGATATTAACGACGATAATTATTAGGATAATAAGGACGATAACAACGATGATAATGACGAAATTAACGACGATATTAACGACGATAATAACGACGATATTTAAGACGATAATTATGAGGATAATAAGGACGATAAAAACGATATTAACGACGATATTAACGACGTTAATAACGACGATAATAACGACGATATTAACGACGATAATAACGACGATATTAACGACGATAATAACGACGATATAAAGAAGATAATGACAATAATAACGACGGTATTAACGATGATAATTATGACGATAACAACGAAGATAATGACGATAATAACGACGACATTAACGACGATGATTATGACAAAATAAAGACGATATTAACGACGATAATTATGAGGATAATAAGGACGATAACAACGATGATAATGACGATAATAACGACGACATTAACGACGATGATTATGACAAAATAACGAGGATATTAACGAAGATAACAACGATGGTAATGACGATATTAACGACGATATTAACGACGATAATAACGACGATAAAAAGAAGATAATGACAATAATAACGACGATATTAACGACGATAATTATGAGGATAATAAGGACGATAACAACGATGATATTGACGATATAAACGACGATGATTATGACAAAATAACGACGATATTAACGACGATAATTTTGAGGATAATAAGGACGATAACAACGATGATAATGACGATAATAACGACGACATTAACGACGATAATAACGACGATATTAACGACGATAATAACGACGATAAAAAGAAGATAATGACAATAATAACGACAGTATAACGATGATAATTATGACGATAACAACGAAGATAATGACGATAATAATGACGAAATAAACTACGATGATTATAACAAAATAACGACGATAATAACGACGATAATTATGAGGATAATAAGGACGATAACAACGATGATAATGACGAAATAAACTACGATGATTATGACAAAATAACGACGATATTAACGACGATAATTTTGAGGATAATAAGGACGATAACAACGATGATAATGACGATAATAACGACGACATTAACGACTATGATTATGACAAAATAACGACGATATTAACGACGATAATTATGAGGATAATAAGGACGATAACAACGATGATAATGACGATATAAACGACGATGATTATGACAAAATAACGACGATATTATCGACGATAATTATGTGGATAATAAGGTCTATAACAACGATGATAATGACGATAATAACGACGACATTATCGACGATGATTATGACAAAATAACGACGATATTAACGACGATAATTATGAGGATAATAAGGACGATAACAACGATGATAATGACGATATTAACGACGATATTAACGACGATAATAACGACGATAATAACGACGATATTAACGACGATAAAAAGAAGATAATGACAATAATAACGACGATATTAACGATGATAATTATGACGATAACAACGATGATAATAACGATAATAACGACGACATTAACGACGATGATTATGACAAAATAACGAGGATATTAACGAAGATAACAACGATGATAATGACGATATTAACGACGATATTAACGACGATAATAACGACGATAAAAAGAAGATAATGACAGTAATAACGACGATATTAACGACGATAATTATGAGGATAATAAGGACGATAACAACGATGATAATGACGATATAAACGACGATGATTATCACAAAATAACGACGATATTAACGACGATAATTTTGAGGATAATAAGGACGAAAACAACGATGATAATGACGATAATAACGACGACATTAACGACGATGATTATGACAAAATAACGACGATATTAACGAAGATAATAACGACGATAATAACGACGATATTAACGACGATAATAACGACGATAAAAAAAAGATAATGACAATAATAACGACGGTATTAACGATGATAATTATGACGATAACAACGAAGATAATGACGATAATAACGACGACATTAACGACGATGATTATGACAAAATAACGAGGATATTAACGAAGATAACAACGATGATAATGACGATATTAACGACGATATTAACGACGATAATTTTGAGGATAATAAAGACGATAACAACGATGATAATGACGATATAAACGACGATGATTATGACAAAATAACGTCGATATTAACGACGATAATTCTGAGGATAATAAGGACGATAACAACGATGATAATGACGATAATAACGACGACATTAACGACGATGATTATGACAAAATAACGACGATATTAACGAAGATAATAACGACGATATTATCGACGATATTAACGACGATAATAACGATGATATTAACGACGATATTAACGACGATAATAACGACGATATTAACGACGATAATAACGACGATAAAAAGAAGATAATGACAATAATAACGACAGTATAACGATGATAATTATGACGATAACAACGAAGATAATGACGATAATAATGACGAAATAAACTACGATGATTATAACAAAATAACGACGATAATAACGACGATAATTATGAGGATAATAAGGACGATAACAACGATGATAATGACGAAATAAACTACGATGATTATGACAAAATAACGACGATATTAACGACGATAATTTTGAGGATAATAAGGACGATAACAACGATGATAATGACGATAATAACGACGACATTAACGACTATGATTATGACAAAATAACGACGATATTAACGACGATAATTATGAGGATAATAAGGACGATAACAACGATGATAATGACGATATAAACGACGATGATTATGACAAAATAACGACGATATTATCGACGATAATTATGTGGATAATAAGGTCTATAACAACGATGATAATGACGATAATAACGACGACATTATCGACGATGATTATGACAAAATAACGACGATATTAACGACGATAATTATGAGGATAATAAGGACGATAACAACGATGATAATGACGATATTAACGACGATATTAACGACGATAATAACGACGATAATAACGACGATATTAACGACGATAAAAAGAAGATAATGACAATAATAACGACGATATTAACGATGATAATTATGTCGATAACAACGATGATAATAACGATAATAACGACGACATTAACGACGATGATTATGACAAAATAACGAGGATATTAACGAAGATAACAACGATGATAATGACGATATTAACGACGATATTAACGACGATAATAACGACGATAAAAAGAAGATAATGACAGTAATAACGACGATATTAACGACGACAATTATGAGGATAATTAGGACGATAACAACGATGATAATGACGATATAAACGACGATGATTATCACAAAATAACGACGATATTAACGACGATAATTTTGAGGATAATAAGGACGAAAACAACGATGATAATGACGATAATAACGACGACATTAACGACGATGATTATGACAAAATAACGACGATATTAACGAAGATAATAACGACGATAATAACGACGATATTAACGACGATAATAAAGACGATAAAAAAAAGATAATGACAATAATAACGACGGTATTAACGATGATAATTATGACGATAACAACGAAGATAATGACGATAATAACGACGACATTAACGACGATGATTATGACAAAATAACGACGATATTAAAGACGATAATTATGAGGATAATAAGGACGATATTAACGACGATGATTAATACAAAATAACGACGATATTAACGACGATAATTATGAGGATAATAAGGACGATAACAACGACGATAATGACGAAATTAACGACGATATTAACGACGATAATAACGACGATAATAACGACGATATTAACGACGATGATTATCACAAAATAACGACGATATTAACGAAGTTAATTATGAGGATAATAAGGACGATAACAACGAAGATAATGACAATAATAACGACGACATTAACGACGATGATTATGACAAAATAACGAGGATATTAACGAAGATAACAACGATGATAATGACGATATTAACGACGATATTAACGACGATAATAACGACATAATAACGACGATATTAACGACGATAAAAAGAAGATAATGACAATAATAACGACGGTATTAACGATGACAATTATGACGATAACAACGAAGATAATGACGATAATAACGACGACATTAACGACGATGATTATGACAAAATAACGACGATAATTTTGAGGATAATAAGGACGATAACAACGATGATAATGACGATAATAACGACGACATTAAGGACGATGACTATGACAAAATAACGAGGATATTAACGAAGATAACAACGATGATAATGACGATATTAACGACGATATTAACGACGATAATAACGACGATAAAAAGAAGATAATGACAATAATAACGACGATATTAAAGACGATAATTATGAGGATAATAAGGACGATAACAACGATGATAATGACGATATAAACGACGATGATTATGACAAAATAACGACGATATTAACGACGATAATTTTGAGGATAATAAGGACGATAACAACGATGATAATGACGATATAAACGACGATGTTTATGACAAAATAACGACGATATTTACGACGATAATAACGACGATAATAACGACGATATTAACGACGATAATAACGACGATAAAAAGAAGATAATGACAATAATAACGACGGTATTAACGATGATAATTATGACGATAACAACAAAGATAATGACGATAATAACGACGACATTAACGACGATGATTATGACAAAATAACGACGAAATTAACGACGATAATTATGAGGATAAAAAGGACGATAACAACGATGATAATGACGATATAAACGACGATGATTATGACAAAATAACGACGATATTAACGACGATAATTTTGAGGATAATAAGGACGATAACAACGATGATAATGACGATATAAACGACGATGTTTATGACAAAATAACGACGATATTTACGACGATAATAACGACGATAATAACGACGATATTAACGACGATAATAACGACGATAAAAAGAAGATAATGACAATAATAACGACGGTATTAACGATGATAATTATGACGATAACAACAAAGATAATGACGATAATAACGACGACATTAACGACGATGATTATGACAAAATAACGACGAAATTAACGACGATAATTATGAGGATAAAAAGGACGATAACAACGATGATAATGACGATATAAACGACGATGATTATGACAAAATAACGACGATATTAACGACGATAATTATGCGGATAATAAGGACGATAACAACGATGATAATGACGATATAAACGACGAAGTTTATGACAAAATAACGACGATATTAACGACGATAATTATGAGGATAATAAGGACGATAACAACGATGATAATGACGATATTAACGACGATATTATCGACGATAATAACGATGATAATAACGACGATATTAACGACGATAATAACGACGATATTAACGACGATAATAACGACGATAAAAAGAAGATAATGACAATAATAACGACAGTATAACGATGATAATTATGACGATAACAACGAAGATAATGACGATAATAACGACGACATTAACGACGATGATTATGACAAAATAACGACGATAATAACGACGATAATTATGAGGATAATAAGGACGATAACAACGATGATAATGACGAAATAAACTACGATGATTATGACAAAATAACGACGATATTATCGACGATAATTTTGAGGATAATAAGGACGATAACAACGATGATAATGACGATAATAACGACGACATTAACGACGATGATTATGACAAAATAACGACGATATTAACGACGAAAATTATGAGGATAATAAGGACGATAACAACGATGATAATGACGATATAAACGACGATGATTATGACAAAATAACGACGATATTATCGACGATAATTATGTGGATAATAAGGACTATAACAACGATGATAATGACGATAATAACGACGACATTAACGACGATGATTATGACAAAATAACGACGATTTTAACGACGATAATTATGAGGATAATAAGGACGATAACAACGATGATAATGACGATAATAACGACGACATTAACGACGATAATAACGACGATAATAACGACGATATTAACGACGATATTAACGACGATAATAACGACGATATTAACGACGATAATAACCAAGATATTAACGACGATAATAACGACGATATAAAGAAGATAATGACAATAATAACGACGGTATTAACGATGATAATTATGACGATAACAACGAAGATAATGACGATAATAACGACGACATTAACGACGATGATTATGACAAAATAAAGACGATATTAACGACGATAATTATGAGGATAATAAGGACGATAACAACGATGATAATGACGATATAAACGACGATGATGATGACAAAATAACGACGATATTTAAGACGATAATTATGAGGATAATAAGGACGATAAAAACGATGCTAATGACGATATTAACGACGATAATAACGACGATAATAACGACGATATTAACGACGATAATAACGACGATATTAACGACGATAATAACGACGATATAAAGGAGATAATGACAATAATAACGACGGTATTAACGATGATAATTATGACGATAACAACGAAGATAATGACGATAATAACGACGACATTAACGACGAGGATTATGACAAAATAACGACGATAATAACGACGATAATTAAGAGGATAATAAGGACGATAACAACGATGATAATGACGAAATAAACTACGATGATTATGACAAAATAACGACGATATTAACGACGATAATTTTGAGGATAATAAGGACGATAACAACGATGATAATGACGATAATAACGACGACATTAACGACGATGATTATGACAAAATAACGACGATATTAACGACGATAAATATGAGGATAATAAGGACGATAACAACGATGATAATGACGATATAAACGACGATGATTATGACAAAATAACGACGATATTATCGACGATAATTATGTGGATAATAAGGACTATAACAACGATGATAATGACGATAATAACGACGCCATTAACGACGATGATTATGACAAAATAACGACGATATTAACGACGATAATTATGAGGATAATAAGGACGATAACAACGATGATAATGACGATAATAACGACGACATTAACGACGATAATAACGACGATAATAACGACGATATTAACGACGATATTAACGACGATAATAACGACGATATAAAGAAGATAATGACAATAATAACGCCGGTATTAACGATGATAATTATGACGATAACAACGAAGATAATGACGATAATAACGACGACATTAACGACGATGATTATGACAAAATAAAGACGATATTAACGACGATAATTATTAGGATAATAAGGACGATAACAACGATGATAATGACGATATAATCGACGATGATTATGACAAAATAACGACGATATTTAAGACGATAATTATGAGGATAATAAGGACGATAAAAACGATGCTAATGACGATATTAACGACGATATTAACGACGATAATAACGACGATAATAACGACGATATTAACGACGATAATAACGACGATATTAACGACGATAATAACGACGATATAAAGAAGATAATGACAATAATAACGACGGTATTAACGATGATAATTATGACGATAACAACGAAGATAATGACGATAATAACGACGACATTAACGACGATGATTATGACAAAATAAAGACGATATTAACGAAGTTAATTATGAGGATAATAAGGACGATAACAACGATGATAATGACGATATAAACGGCGATGATTATGACAAAATAACGACGATATTTAAGACGATAATTATGAGGATAATAAGGACGATAAAAACGATGCTAATGACGATATTAACGACGATAATAACGACGATAATAACGACGATATTAACGACGATAATAACGACGATATAAAGAAGATAATGACAATAATAACGACGGTATTAACGATGATAATTATGACGATAACAACGAAGATAATGACGATAATAACGACGACATTAACGACGATGATTATGACAAAATAAAGACGATATTAACGACGATAATTATGAGGATAATAAGGACGATAACAACGATGATAATGACGATATAAACGACGATGATTATGACAAAATAACGACGATATTAACGACGATAATTTTGAGGATAATAAGGACGATAACAACGATGATAATGACGATAATAACGACGACATTAACGACGATGATTATGACAAAATAACGACGAAATTAACGACGATAATTTTGAGGATAATAAGGACGATAACAACGATGATAATGACGATATTAACGACGATATTAACGACGATAATAACGACGATAATAACGACGATATTAACGACGATAAAAAGAAGATAATGACAATAATAACGACGGTATTAACGATGATAATTATGACGATAACAACGAAGATAATGACGATAATAACGACGACATTAAGGACGATGATTATGACAAAATAACGACGATATTAACGACGATAAATATGAGGATAATAAGGACGATATTAACGACGATAATTATGAGGATAATAAGGACGATAACAACGATGATAATGACGATATAAACGACGATGATTGTGACAAAATAACGACGATATTAACGACGATAATTTTGAGGATAATAAGGACGATAACAACGATGATAATGACGATATTAACGACGATATTAACGACGATAATAACGACATAATAACGACGATATTAACGACGATAAAAAGAAGATAATGACAATAATAACGACGATATTAACGATGATAATTATGACGATAATAACGATAATAACGACGATATTAACGACGATAATAACGACGATAAAAAGAAGATAATGACAATAATAACGACAGTATTAACGATGATAATTATGACGATAACAACGATGCTAATGACGATAATAACGACGACATTAACGACGATGATTATGACAAAATAACGACGATATTAACGACGATAATTTTGAGGATAATAAGGACGATAACAACGATGATAATGACGATAATAACGACGACATTAAGGACGATGACTATGACAAAATAACGAGGATATTAACGAAGATAACAACGATGATAATGACGATATTAACGACGATATTAACGACGATAATAACGACGATAAAAAGAAGATAATGACAATAATAACGACGATATTAAAGACGATAATTATGAGGATAATAAGGACGATAACAACGATGATAATGACGATATAAACGACGATGATTATGACAAAATAACGACGATATTAACGACGATAATTTTGAGGATAATAAGGACAATAACAACGATGATAATGACGATAATAACGACGACATTAACGACGATGATTATGACAAAATAACGACGATATTAACGACGATAATAACGACGATAATAACGACGATATTAACGACGATAATAACGACGATAAAAAGAAGATAATGACAATAATAACGACGGTATTAACGATGATAATTATGACGATAACAACAAAGATAATGACGATAATAACGACGACATTAACGACGATGATTATGACAAAATAACGACGAAATTAACGACGATAATTATGAGGATAAAAAGGACGATAACAACGATGATAATGACGATATAAACGACGATGATTATGACAAAATAACGACGAAATTAACGACGATAATTATGCGGATAATAAGGACGATAACAACGATGATAATGACGATATAAACGACGATGTTTATGACAAAATAACGACGATATTAACGACGATAATTATGAGGATAATAAGGACGATAACAACGATGATAATGACGATATTAACGACGATATTAACGACGATAATAACGATGATAATAACGACGATATTAACGACGATAATAACGACGATATTAACGACGATAATAACGACGATAAAAAGAAGATAATGACAATAATAACGACAGTATAACGATGATAATTATGACGATAACAACGAAGATAATGACGATAATAACGACGACATTAACGACGATGATTATGACAAAATAACGACGATAATAACGACGATAATTATGAGGATAATAAGGACGATAACAACGATGATAATGACGAAATAAACTACGATGATTATGACAAAATAACGACGATATTAACGACGATAATTTTGAGGATAATAAGGACGATAACAACGATGATAATGACGATAATAACGACGACATTAACGACTATGATTATGACAAAATAACGACGATATTAACGACGATAATTATGAGGATAATAAGGACGATAACAACGATGATAATGACGATATTAACGACGATGATTATAACAAAATAACGACGATATTATCGACGATAATTATGTGGATAATAAGGACTATAACAACGATGATAATGACGATAATAACGACGACATTATCGACGATGATTATGACAAAATAACGACGATATTAACGACGATAATTATGAGGATAATAAGGACGATAACAACGATGATAATGACGATATTAACGACGATATTAACGACGATAATAACGACGATAATAACGACGATATTAACGACGATAAAAAGAAGATAATGACAATAATAACGACGGTTTTAACGATGATAATTATGACGATAACAACGAAGATAATGACGATAATAACGACGACATTAACGACGATGATTATGACAAAATAACGACGATATTAACGACGATAATTATTAGGATAATAAGGACGATATTAACGACGATAATTATGAGGATAATAAGGACGATAACAACGATGATAATGACGATATAAACGACGATGATTATGACAAAATAACGACGATATTAACGACGATAATTTTGAGGATAATAAGGACGATAACAACGATGATAATGACGATATTAACGACGATATTAACGACGATAATAACGACATAATAACGACGATATTAACGACGACAAAAGAAGATAATGACAATAATAACGACGATATTAACGATGATAATTATGACGATAATAACGATAATAACGACGATATTAACGACGATAATAACGACGATAAAAAGAAGATAATGACAATAATAACGACAGTATTAACGATGATAATTATGACGATAACAACGATGATAATGACGATAATAACGACGACATTAACGACGATGATTATGACAAAATAACGACGATATTAACGACGATAATTTTGAGGATAATAAGGACGATAACAACGATGATAATGACGATAATAACGACGACATTAAGGACGATGACTATGACAAAATAACGAGGATATTAACGAAGATAACAACGATGATAATGACGATATTAACGACGATATTAACGACGATAATAGCGACGATAAAAAGAAGATAATGACAATAATAACGACGATATTAAAGACGATAATTTTGAGGATAATAAGGACGATAACAACGATGATAATGACGATAATAACGACGATATTAACGACGATAATAACGACGATAATAACGACGATATTAACGACGATAAAAAGAAGATAATGACAATAATAACGACGGTATTAACGATGATAATTATGACGATAACAACGAAGATAATGACGATAATAACGACGACATTAACGACGATGATTATGACAAAATAACGACGATATAAACGACGATAATTATTAGGATAATAAGGACGATATTAACGACGATAATTATGAGGATAATAAGGACGATAACAACGATGATAATGACGATATAAACGACGATGATTATGACAAAATAACGACGATATTAACGACGATAATTTTGAGGATAATAAGGACGATAACAACGATGATAATGACGATATTAACGACGATATTAACGACGATAATAACGACATAATAACGACGATATTAACGACGACAAAAGAAGATAATGACAATAATAACGACGATATTAACGATGATAATTATGACGATAATAACGATAATAACGACGATATTAACGACGATAATAACGACGATAAAAAGAAGATAATGACAATAATAACGACAGTATTAACGATGATAATTATGACGATAACAACGATGATAATGACGATAATAACGACGACATTAACGACGATGATTATGACAAAATAACGACGATATTAACGACGATAATTTTGAGGATAATAAGGACGATAACAACGATGATAATGACGATAATAACGACGACATTAAGGACGATGACTATGACAAAATAACGAGGATATTAACGAAGATAACAACGATGATAATGACGATATTAACGACGATATTAACGACGATAATAACGACGATAAAAAGAAGATAATGACAATAATAACGACGATATTAAAGACGATAATTATGAGGATAATAAGGACGATAACAACGATGATAATGACGATATAAACGACGATGATTATGACAAAATATCGACGATATTAACGACGATAATTTTGAGGATAATAAGGACGATAACAACGATGATAATGACGATAATAACGACGACATTAACGACGATGATTATGACAAAATAACGACGATATTAACGACGATAATAACGACGATATTAACGACGATAATAACGACGATAAAAAGAAGATAATGACAATAATAACGACGGTATTAACGATGATAATTATGACGATAACAACGAAGATAATGACGATAATAACGACGACATTAACGACGATGATTATGACAAAATAACGAGGATATTAACGAAGATAACAACGATGATAATGACGATATTAACGACGATATTAACGACGATAATAACGACATAATAACGACGATATTAACGACGATAAAAAGAAGATAATGACAATAATAACGACGATATTAACGATGATAATTATGACGATAATAACGATAATAACGACGATATTAACGACGATAATAACGACGATAAAAAGAAGATAATGACAATAATAACGACAGTATTAACGATGATAATTATGACGATAACAACGATGATAATGACGATAATAACGACGACATTAACGATGATGATTATGACAAAATAACGACGATATTAACGACGATAATTTTGAGGATAATAAGGACGATAACAACGATGATAATGACGATAATAACGACGACATTAACGACGATGATTATGACAAAATAACGAGGATATTAACGAAGATAACAACGATGATAATGACGATATTAACGACGATATTAACGACGATAATAACGACGATAAAAAGAAGATAATGACAATAATAACGACGATATTAAAGACGATAATTATGAGGATAATAAGGACGATAACAACGATGATAATGACGATATAAACGACGATGATTATGACAAAATAACGACGATATTAACGACGATAATTTTGAGGATAATAAGGACGATAACAACGATGATAATGACGATAATAACGACGACATTAACGACGATGATTATGACAAAATAACGACGATATTAACGACGATAATAACGACGATATTAACGACGATAAAAAGAAGATAATGACAATAATAACGACGGTATTAACGATGATAATAATGACGATAACAACGAAGATAATGACGATAATAACGACGACATTAACGACGATGATTATGACAAAATAACGACGAAATTAACGACGATAATTATGAGGATAATAAGGACGATAACAACGATGATAATGACGATATAAACGACGATGATTATGACAAAATAACGACGATATTAACGACGATAATTATGCGGATAATAAGGACGATAACAACGATGATAATGACGATATAAACGACGATGTTTATGACAAAATAACGACGATATTAACGACGATAATTATGAGGATAATAAGGACGATAACAACGATGATAATGACGATATTAACGACGATATTAACGACGATAATAACGATGATAATAACGACGATATTAACGACGATAATAATGACGTTATTAACGACGATAATAACGACGATAAAAAGAAGATAATGACAATAATAACGACGGTATTAACGATGATAATTATGACGATAACAACGAAGATAATGACGATAATAACGACGACATTAACGACGATGATTATGACAAAATAACGACGATAATAACGACGATAATTATGAGGATAATAAGGACGATAACAACGATGATAATGACGAAATAAACTACGATGATTATGACAAAATAACGACGATATTAACGACGATAATTTTGAGGATAATAAGGACGATAACAACGATGATAATGACGATAATAACGACGACCTTAACGACTATGATTATGACAAAATAACGACGATATTAACGACGATAATTATGAGGATAATAAGGACGATAACAACGATGATAATGACGATATAAACGACGATGATTATGACAAAATAACGACGATATTATCGACGATAATTATGTGGATAATAAGGACTATAACAACGATGATAATGACGATAATAACGACGACATTATCGACGATGATTATGACAAAATAACGACGATATTAACGACGATAATTATGAGGATAATAAGGACGATAACAACGATGAAAATGACGATATTAACGACGATATTAACAACGATAATAACGACGATAATAACGACGATATTAACGACGATAAAAAGAAGATAATGACAATAATAACGACGATATTAACGATGATAATTATGACGATAACAACGATGATAATAACGATAATAACGACGACATTAACGACGATGATTATGACAAAATAACGAGGATATTAACGAAGATAACAACGATGATAATGACGATATTAACGACGATATTAACGACGATAATAACGACGATAAAAAGAAGATAATGACAGTAATAACGACGATATTAACGACGATAATTATGAGGATAATAAGGACGATAACAACGATGATAATGACGATATAAACGACGATGATTATGACAAAATAACGACGATATTAACGACGATAATTTTGAGGATAATAAGGACGATAACAACGATGATAATGACGATAATAACGACGACATTAACGACGATGATTATGACAAAATAACAACGATATTAACGACGATAATTATGAGGATAATAAGGACGATAACAACGACGATAATGACGAAATTAACGACGATATTAACGACGATAATAACGACGATAATAACGACGATATTAACGATGATAATTATGACGATAATAACGATAATAACGACGATATTAACGACGATAATAACGACGATAAAAAGAAGATAATGACAATAATAACGACAGTATTAACGATGATAATTATGACGATAACAACGATGATAATGACGATAATAACGACGACATTAACGACGATGATTATGGCAAAATAACGACGATATTAACGACGATAATTTTGAGGATAATAAGGACGATAACAACGATGATAATGACGATAATAACGACGACATTAACGACGATGATTATGACAAAATAACGAGGATATTAACGAAGATAACAACGATGATAATGACGATATTAACGAAGATATTAACGACGATAATAACGACGATAAAAAGAAGATAATGACAATAATAACGACGATATTAAAGACGATAATTATGAGGATAATAAGGACAATAACAACGATGATAATGACGATATAAACGACGATGATTATGACAAAATAACGACGATATTAACGACGATAATTTTGAGGATAATAAGGACGATAACAACGATGATAATGACGATAATATCGACGTCATTAACGACGATGATTATGACAAAATAACGACGATAATAACGACGATAATTATGAGGATAATAAGGACGATAACAACGATGATAATGACGAAATAAACTACGATGATTATGACAAAATAACGACGATATTAACGACGATAATTTTGAGGATAATAAGGACGATAACAACGATGATAATGACGATAATAACGACGACATTAACGACTATGATTATGACAAAATAACGACGATATTAACGACGATAATTATGAGGATAATAAGGACGATAACAACGATGATAATGACGATATAAACGACGATGATTATGACAAAATAACGACGATATTATCGACGATAATTATGTGGATAATAAGGATTATAACAACGATGATAATGACGATAATAACGACGACATTATCGACGATGATTATGACAAAATAACGACGATATTAACGACGATAATTATGAGGATAATAAGGACGATAACAACGATGATAATGACGATATTAACGACGATATTAACGACGATAATAACGACGATAATAACGACGATATTAACGACGATAAAAAGAAGATAATGACAATAATAACGACGATATTAACGATGATAATTATGACGATAACAACGATGATAATAACGATAATAACGACGACATTAACGACGATGATTATGACAAAATAACGAGGATATTAACGAAGATAACAACGATGATAATGACGATATTAACGACGATATTAACGACGATAATAACGACGATAAAAAGAAGATAATGACAGTATTAACGACGATATTAACGACGATAATTTTGAGGATAATAAGGACGATAACAACGATGATAATGACGATATAAACGACGACATTAACGACGATGATTATGACAAAATAACGACGATATTAACGAAGATAATAACGACGATAATAACGACGATATTAACGACGATAATAACGACGATAAAAAGAAGATAATGACAATAATAACGACGGTATTAACGATGATAATTATGATGATAACAACGATGATAATGACGATAATAACGACGACATTAACGACGATGATTATGACAAAATAACGACGATATTAACGACGATAATTATGAGGATAATAAGGACGATAACAACGATGATAATGACGATAATAACGACGACATTAACGACGATAATAACGACGATAATAACGACGATATTAACGACGATATTAACGACGATAATAACGACGATATAAAGAAGATAATGACAATAATAACGACGGTATTAACGATAATAATTATGACGATAACAACGAAAATAATGACGATAATAACGACGACATTAACGACGATGATTATGACAAAATAAAGACGATATTAACGACGATAATTATTAGGATAATAATGACGATAACAACGATGATAATGACCATATAAACGACGATGATTATGACAAAATAACGACGATATTTAAGACGATAATTATGAGGATAATAAGGACGATAAAAACGATGATAATGACGATATTAACGACGATATTAACGACGATAATAACGACGATAATAACGACGATATTAACGACGATAATAACGACGATATTAACGACGATAATAACGACGATATAAAGATGATAATGACAATAATAACGACGGTATTAACGATGATAATTATGACGATAACAACGAAGATAATGACGATAATAACGACGACATTAACGACGATGATTATGACAAAATAAAGACGATATTTACGACGATAATTATGAGGATAATAAGGACGATAACAACGATGATAATGACGATATAAACGACGATGATTATGACAAAATAACGACGATATTAACGACGATAATTATGCGGATAATAAGGACGATAACAACGATGATAATGACGATAATAACGACGACATTAACGACGACATTAACGACGATGATTATGACAAAATAACGACGATATTAACGACGATAATTATGAGGATAATAAGGACGATAACAACGATGATAATGACGATATTAACGACGACATTAACGACGATGATTATGACAAAATAACGACGATATTAACGACGATAATAACGACGATAATAACGACGATATTAACGACGATAATAACGACGATAAAAAGAAGATAATGACAATAATAACGACGGTATTAACGATGATAATTATGACGATAACAACGAAGATAATGACGATAATAACGACGACATTAACGACGATGATTATGACAAAATAACGACGATATTAACGACGATAATTTTGAGGATAATAAGGACGATAACAACGATGATAATGACTATAATAACGACGACATTAACGACGATGATTATGACAAAATAACGAGGATATTAACGAAGATAACAACGATGGTAATGACGATATTAACGACGATATTAACGACGATAATGACGACGATAAAAAGAAGATAATGACAATAATAACGACGATATTAACGACGATAATTATGAGGATAATAACGACGATAACAACGATGATAATGACGATATTAACGACGATATTAACGACGATAATAACGATGATAATAACGACGATATTAACGACGATAATAACGACGATATTAACGACGATAATAACGACGATAAAAAGAAGATAATGACAATAATAACGACAGTATAACGATGATAATTATGACGATAACAACGAAGATAATGACGATAATAACGACGACATTAACGACGATGATTATGACAAAATAACGACGATAATAACGACGATAATTATGAGGATAATAAGGATGATAACAACGATGATAATGACGAAATAAACTACGATGATTATGACAAAATAACGACGATATTAACGACGATAATTTTGAGGATAATAAGGACTATAACAACGATGATAATGACGATAATAACGACGACATTAACGACTATGATTATGACAAAATAACGACGATATTAACGACGATAATTATGAGGATAATAAGGACGATAACAACGATGATAATGACGATATAAACGACGATGATTATGACAAAATAACGACGATATTATCGACGATAATTATGTGGATAATAAGGATTATAACAACGATGATAATGACGATAATAACGACGACATTATCGACGATGATTATGACAAAATAACGACGATATTAACGACGATAATTATGAGGATAATAAGGACGATAACAACGATGATAATGACGATATTAACGACGATATTAACGACGATAATAACGACGATAATAACGACGATATTAACGACGATAAAAAGAAGATAATGACAATAATAACGACGATATTAACGATGATAATTATGACGATAACAACGATGATAATAACGATAATAACGACGACATTAACGACGATGATTATGACAAAATAACGAGGATATTAACGAAGATAACAACGATGATAATGACGATATTAACGACGATATTAACGACGATAATAACAACGATAAAAAGAAGATAATGACAGTATTAACGACGATATTAACGACGATAATTTTGAGGATAATAAGGACGATAACAACGATGATAATGACGATAATAACGACGACATTAACGACGATGATTATGACAAAATAACGACGATATTAACGACGATAATAACGACGATATTAACGACGATAAAAAGAAGATAATGACAATAATAACGACGGTATTAACGATGATAATTATGACGATAACAACGAAGATAATGACGATAATAACGACGACATTAACGACGATGATTATGACAAAATAACGACGAAATTAACGACGATAATTATGAGGATAATAAGGACGATAACAACGATGATAATGACGATATAAACGACGATGATTATGACAAAATAACGACGATATTAACGACGATAATTATGCGGATAATAAAGACGATAACAACGATGATAATGACGATATAAACGACGATGTTTATGACAAAATAACGACGATATTAACGACGATAATTATGAGGATAATAAGGACGATAACAACGATGATAATGACGATATTAACGACGATATTAACGACGATAATAACGATGATAATAACGACGATATTAACGACGATAATAACGACGATATTAACGACGATAATAACGACGATAAAAAGAAGATAATGACATTTATAACGACGGTATTAACGATGATAATTATGACGATAACAACAAAGATAATGACGATAATATCGACGTCATTAACGACGATGATTATGACAAAATAACGACGATAATAACGACGATAATTATGAGGATAATAAGGACGATAACAACGATGATAATGACGAAATAAACTAGGATGATTATGACAAAATAACGACGATATTAACGACGATAATTTTGAGGATAATAAGGACGATAACAACGATGATAATGACGATAATAACGACGACATTAACGACTATGATTATGACAAAATAACGACGATATTAACGACGATAATTATGAGGATAATAAGGACGATAACAACGATGATAATGACGATATAAACGACGATGATTATGACAAAATAACGACGATATTATCGACGATAATTATGTGGATAATAAGGACTATAACAACGATGATAATGACGATAATAACGACGACATTATCGACGATGATTATGACAAAATAACGACGATATTAACGACGATAATTATGAGGATAATAAGGACGATAACAACGATGATAATGACGATATTAACGACGATATTAACAACGATAATAACGACGATAATAACGACGATATTAACGACGATAAAAAGAAGATAATGACAATAATAACGACGATATTAACGATGATAATTATGACGATAACAACGATGATAATAACGATAATAACGACGACATTAACGACGATGATTATGACAAAATAACGAGGATATTAACGAAGATAACAACGATGATAATGACGATATTAACGACGATATTAACGACGATAATAACGACGATAAAAAGAAGATAATGACAGTAATAACGACGATATTAACGACGATAATTATGAGGATAATAAGGACGATAACAACGATGATAATGACGATATAAACGACGATGATTATGACAAAATAACGACGATATTAACGACGATAATTTTGAGGATAATAAGGACGATAACAACGATGATAATGACGATAATAACGACGACATTAACGACGATGATTATGACAAAATAACAACGATATTAACGACGATAATTATGAGGATAATAAGGACGATAACAACGACGATAATGACGAAATTAACGACGATATTAACGACGATAATAACGACGATAATAACGACGATATTAACGATGATAATTATGACGATAATAACGATAATAACGACGATATTAACGACGATAATAACGACGATAAAAAGAAGATAATGACAATAATAACGACAGTATTAACGATGATAATTATGACGATAACAACGATGATAATGACGATAATAACGACGACATTAACGACGATGATTATGACAAAATAACGACGATATTAACGACGATAATTTTGAGGATAATAAGGACGATAACAACGATGATAATGACGATAATAACGACGACATTAACGACGATGATTATGACAAAATAACGAGGATATTAACGAAGATAACAACGATGATAATGACGATATTAACGACGATATTAACGACGATAATAACGACGATAAAAAGAAGATAATGACAATAATAACGACGATATTAAAGACGATAATTATGAGGATAATAAGGACAATAACAACGATGATAATGACGATATAAACGACGATGATTATGACAAAATAACGACGATATTAACGACGATAATTTTGAGGATAATAAGGACGATATCAACGATGATAATGACGATAATAACGACGACATTAACGACGATGATTATGACAAAATAACGACGATATTAACGACGATAATAACGACGATATTAACGACGATAATAACGACGATAAAAAGAAGATAATGACAATAATAACGACGGTATTAACGATGATAATTATGACGATAACAACGAAGATAATGACGATAATAACGACGACATTAACGACGATGATTATGACAAAATAACGACGAAATTAACGACGATAATTATGAGGATAATAAGGACGATAACAACGATGATAATGACGATATAAACGACGATGTTTATGACAAAATAACGACGATATTAACGACGATAATTATAAGGATAATAAGGACGATAACAACGATGATAATGACGATATTAACGACGATATTAACGACGATAATAACGATGATAATAACGACGATATTAACGACGATAATAACGACGATATTAACGACGATAATAACGACGATAAAAAGAAGATAATGACAATAATAACGACGGTATTAACGATGATAATTATGACGATAACAACGAAGATAATGACGATAATAACGACGACATTAACGACGATGATTATGACAAAATAAAGACGATATTAACGACGATAATTATGAGGATAATAAGGACGATAACAACGATGATAATGACGATATAAACGACGATGATTATGACAAAATAACGACGATATTAACGACGATAATTTTGAGGATAATAAGGACGATAACAACGATGATAATGACGATAATAACGACGACATTAACGACGATGATTATGACAAAATAACGACGATATTAACGACGATAATTTTGAGGATAATAAGGACGATAACAACGATGATAATGACTATAATAACGACGACATTAACGACGATGATTATGACAAAATAACGAGGATATTAACGAAGATAACAACGATGATAATGACGATATTAACGACGATATTAACGACGATAATAACGACGATAAAAAGAAGATAATGACAATAATAACGACGATATTAACGACGATAATTATGAGGATAATAACGACGATAACAACGATGATAATGACGATATTAACGACGATATTAACGACGATAATAACGATGATAATAACGACGATATTAACGACGATAATAACGACGATATTAACGACGATAATAACGACGATAAAAAGAAGATAATGACAATAATAACGACAGTATAACGATGATAATTATGACGATAACAACGAAGATAATGACGATAATAACGACGACATTAACGACGATGATTATGACAAAATAACGACGATAATAACGACGATAATTATGAGGATAATAAGGATGATAACAACGATGATAATGACGAAATAAACTACGATGAATATGACAAAATAACGACGATATTAACGACGATAATTTTGAGGATAATAAGGACGATAACAACGATGATAATGACGATAATAACGACGACATTAACGACTATGATTATGACAAAATAACGACGATATTAACGACGATAATTATGAGGATAATAAGGACGATAACAACGATGATAATGACGATATAAACGACGATGATTATGACAAAATAACGACGATATTATCGACGATAATTATGTGGATAATAAGGATTATAACAACGATGATAATGACGATAATAACGACGACATTAACGACGATGATTATGACAAAATAACGACGATATTAACAACGATAATTATGACGATAATAACGACGACATTAACGACGATGATTATGACAAAATAACGACGATAATAACGACGATAATTATGAGGATAATAAGGACGATAACAACGATGATAATGACGAAATAAACTACGATGATTATGACAAAATAACGACGATATTAACGACGATAATTTTGAGGATAATACGGACGATAACAACGATGATAATGACGATAATAACGACGACATTAACGACGATGATTATGACAAAATAACGACGATATTAACGACGATAATTATGAGGATAATAAGGACGATAACAACGATGATAATGACGATATAAACGACGATGATTATGACAAAATAACGACGATATTATCGACGATAATTATGTGGATAATAAGGACTATAACAACGATGATAATGACGATAATAACGACGACATTAACGACGATGATTATGACAAAATAACGACGATATTAACGACGATAATTATGAGGATAATAAGGACGATAACAACGATGATAATGACGATAATAACGACGACATTAACGACGATAATAACGACGATAATAACGACGATATTAACGACGATATTAACGACGATAATAACGACGATATAAAGAAGATAATGACAATAATAACGACGGTATTAACGATAATAATTTGACGATAACAACGAAAATAATGACGATAATAACGACGACATTAACGACGATGATTATGACAAAATAAAGACGATATTAACGACGATAATTATTAGGATAATAAGGACGATAACAACGATGATAATGACGATAATAACGACGACATTAACGACGATGATTATGACAAAATAACGAGGATATTAACGAAGATAACAACGATGATAATGACGATATTAACGACGATATTAACGACGATAATAACGACGATAAAAAGAAGATAATGACAATAATAACGACGATATTAAAGACGATAATTATGAGGATAATAAGGACAATAACAACGATGATAATGACGATATAAACGACGATGATTATGACAAAATAACGACGATATTAACGACGATAATTTTGAGGATAATAAGGACGATAACAACGATGATAATGACGATAATAACGACGACATTAACGACGATGATTATGACAAAATAACGACGATATTAACGACGATAATAACGACGATAAAAAGAAGATAATGACAATAATAACGACGGTATTAACGATGATAATTATGACGATAACAACGAAGATAATGACGATAATAACGACGACATTAACGACGATGATTATGACAAAATAACGACGAAATTAACGACGATAATTATGAGGATAATAAGGACGATAACAACGATGATAATGACGATATAAACGACGATGTTTATGACAAAATAACGACGATATTAACGACGATAATTATAAGGATAATAAGGACGATAACAACGATGATAATGACGATATTAACGACGATATTAACGACGATAATAACGATGATAATAACGACGATATTAACGACGATAATAACGACGATATTAACGACGATAATAACGACGATAAAAAGAAGATAATGACAATAATAACGACGGTATTAACGATGATAATTATGACGATAACAACGAAGATAATGACGATAATAACGACGACATTAACGACGATGATTATGACAAAATAAAGACGATATTAACGACGATAATTATGAGGATAATAAGGACGATAACAACGATGATAATGACGATATAAACGACGATGATTATGACAAAATAACGACGATATTAACGACGATAATTTTGAGGATAATAAGGACGATAACAACGATGATAATGACGATAATAACGACGACATTAACGACGATGATTATGACAAAATAACGACGATATTAACGACGATAATTTTGAGGATAATAAGGACGATAACAACGATGATAATGACTATAATAACGACGACATTAACGACGATGATTATGACAAAATAACGAGGATATTAACGAAGATAACAACGATGGTAATGACGATATTAACGACGATATTAACGACGATAATAACGACGATAAAAAGAAGATAATGACAATAATAACGACGATATTAACGACGATAATTATGAGGATAATAACGACGATAACAACGATGATAATGACGATATTAACGACGATATTAACGACGATAATAACGATGATAATAACGACGATATTAACGACGATAATAACGACGATATTAACGACGATAATAACGACGATAAAAAGAAGATAATGACAATAATAACGACAGTATAACGATGATAATTATGACGATAACAACGAAGATAATGACGATAATAACGACGACATTAACGACGATGATTATGACAAAATAACGACGATAATAAGGACGATAATTATGAGGATAATAAGGATGATAACAACGATGATAATGACGAAATAAACTACGATGATTATGACAAAATAACGACGATATTAACGACGATAATTTTGAGGATAATAAGGACGATAACAACGATGATAATGACGATAATAACGACGACATTAACGACTATGATTATGACAAAATAACGACGATATTAACGACGATAATTATGAGGATAATAAGGACGATAACAACGATGATAATGACGATATAAACGACGATGATTATGACAAAATAACGACGATATTATCGACGATAATTATGTGGATAATAAGGATTATAACAACGATGATAATGACGATAATAACGACGACATTAACGACGATGATTATGACAAAATAACGACGATATTAACAACGATAATTATGACGATAATAACGACGACATTAACGACGATGATTATGACAAAATAACGACGATAATAACGACGATAATTATGAGGATAATAAGGACGATAACAACGATGATAATGACGAAATAAACTACGATGATTATGACAAAATAACGACGATATTAACGACGATAATTTTGAGGATAATACGGACGATAACAACGATGATAATGACGATAATAACGACGACATTAACGACGATGATTATGACAAAATAACGACGATATTAACGACGATAATTATGAGGATAATAAGGACGATAACAACGATGATAATGACGATATAAACGACGATGATTATGACAAAATAACGACGATATTATCGACGATAATTATGTCGATAATAAGGACTATAACAACGATGATAATGACGATAATAACGACGACATTAACGACGATGATTATGACAAAATAACGACGATATTAACGACGATAATTATGAGGATAATAAGGACGATAACAACGATGATAATGACGATAATAACGACGACATTAACGACGATAATAACGACGATAATAACGACGATATTAACGACGATATTAACGACGATAATAACGACGATATAAAGAAGATAATGACAATAATAACGACGGTATTAACGATAATAATTATGACGATAACAACGAAAATAATGACGATAATAACGACGACATTAACGACGATGATTATGACAAAATAAAGACGATATTAACGACGATAATTATTAGGATAATAAGGACGATAACAACGATGATAATGACGATAATAACGACGACATTAACGACGATGATTATGACAAAATAACGAGGATATTAACGAAGATAACAACGATGATAATGACGATATTAACGACGATATTAACGACGATAATAACGACGATAAAAAGAAGATAATGACAATAATAACGACGATATTAAAGACGATAATTATGAGGATAATAAGGACAATAACAACGATGATAATGACGATATAAACGACGATGATTATGACAAAATAACGACGATATTAACGACGATAATTTTGAGGATAATAAGGACGATAACAACGATGATAATGACGATAATAACGACGACATTAACGACGATGATTATGACAAAATAACGACGATATTAACGACGATAATAACGACGATATTAACGACGATAATAACGACGATAAAAAGAAGATAATGACAATAATAACGACGGTATTAACGATGATAATTATGACGATAACAACGAAGATAATGACGATAATAACGACGACATTAACGACGATGATTATGACAAAATAACGACGAAATTAACGACGATAATTATGAGGATAATAAGGACGATAACAACGATGATAATGACGATATAAACGACGATGTTTATGACAAAATAACGACGATATTAACGACGATAATTATAAGGATAATAAGGACGATAACAACGATGATAATGACGATATTAACGACGATATTAACGACGATAATAACGATGATAATAACGACGATATTAACGACGATAATAACGACGATATTAACGACGATAATAACGACGATAAAAAGAAGATAATGACAATAATAACGACGGTATTAACGATGATAATTATGACGATAACAACGAAGATAATGACGATAATAACGACGACATTAACGACGATGATTATGACAAAATAAAGACGATATTAACGACGATAATTATGAGGATAATAAGGACGATAACAACGATGATAATGACGATATAAACGACGATGATTATGACAAAATAACGACGATATTAACGACGATAATTTTGAGGATAATAAGGTCGATAACAACGATGATAATGACGATAATAACGACGACATTAACGACGATGATTATGACAAAATAACGACGATATTAACGACGATAATTTTGAGGATAATAAGGACGATAACAACGATGATAATGACTATAATAACGACGACATTAACGACGATGATTATGACAAAATAACGAGGATATTAACGAAGATAACAACGATGGTAATGACGATATTAACGACGATATTAACGACGATAATAACGACGATAAAAAGAAGATAATGACAATAATAACGACGATATTAACGACGATAATTATGAGGATAATAACGACGATAACAACGATGATAATGACGATATTAACGACGATATTAACGACGATAATAACGATGATAATAACGACGATATTAACGACGATAATAACGACGATATTAACGACGATAATAACGACGATAAAAAGAAGATAATGACAATAATAACGACAGTATAACGATGATAATTATGACGATAACGACGAAGATAATGACGATAATAACGACGACATTAACGACGATGATTATGACAAAATAACGACGATAATAACGACGATAATTATGAGGATAATAAGGATGATAACAACGATGATAATGACGAAATAAACTACGATGATTATGACAAAATAACGACGATATTAACGACGATAATTTTGAGGATAATAAGGACGATAACAACGATGATAATGACGATAATAACGACGACATTAACGACTATGATTATGACAAAATAACGACGATATTAACGACGATAATTATGAGGATAATAAGGACGATAACAACGATGATAATGACGATATAAACGACGATGATTATGACAAAATAACGACGATATTATCGACGATAATTATGTGGATAATAAGGATTATAACAACGATGATAATGACGATAATAACGACGACATTAACGACGATGATTATGACAAAATAACGACGATATTAACAACGATAATTATGACGATAATAACGACGACATTAACGACGATGATTATGACAAAATAACGACGATAATAACGACGATAATTATGAGGATAATAAGGACGATAACAACGATGATAATGACGAAATAAACTACGATGATTATGACAAAATAACGACGATATTAACGACGATAATTTTGAGGATAATACGGACGATAACAACGATGATAATGACGATAATAACGACGACATTAACGACGATGATTATGACAAAATAACGACGATATTAACGACGATAATTATGAGGATAATAAGGACGATAACAACGATGATAATGACGATATAAACGACGATGATTATGACAAAATAACGACGATATTATCGACGATAATTATGTGGATAATAAGGACTATAACAACGATGATAATGACGATAATAACGACGACATTAACGACGATGATTATGACAAAATAACGACGATATTAACGACGATAATTATGAGGATAATAAGGACGATAACAACGATGATAATGACGATAATAACGACGACATTAACGACGATAATAACGACGATAATAACGACGATATTAACGACGATATTAACGACGATAATAACGACGATATAAAGAAGATAATGACAATAATAACGACGGTATTAACGATAATAATTATGACGATAACAACGAAAATAATGACGATAATAACGACGACATTAACGACGATGATTATGACAAAATAAAGACGATATTAACGACGATAATTATTAGGATAATAAGGACGATAACAACGATGATAATGACCATATAAACGACGATGATTATGACAAAATAACGACGATATTTAAGACGATAATTATGAGGATAATAAGGACGATAAAAACGATGATAATGACGATATTAACGACGATATTAACGACGATAATAACGACGATAATAACGACGATATTAACGACGATAATAACGACGATATTAACGACGATAATAACGACGATATAAAGATGATAATGACAATAATAACGACGGTATTAACGATGATAATTATGACGATAACAACGAAGATAATGACGATAATAACGACGACATTAACGACGATGATTATGACAAAATAAAGACGATATTTACGACGATAATTATGAGGATAATAAGGACGATAACAACGATGATAATGACGATATAAACGACGATGATTATGACAAAATAACGACGATATTAACGACGATAAATATGCGGATAATAAGGACGATAACAACGATGATAATGACGATATTAACGACGACATTAACGACGACATTAACGACGATGATTATGACAAAATAACGACGATATTAACGACGATAATTATGAGGATAATAAGGACGATAACAACGATGATAATGACGATATTAACGACGACATTAACGACGATGATTATGACAAAATAACGACGATATTAACGACGATAATAACGACGATAATAACGACGATATTAACGACGATAATAACGACGATAAAAAGAAGATAATGACAATAATAACGACGGTATTAACGATGATAATTATGACGATAACAACGAAGATAATGACGATAATAACGACGACATTAACGACGATGATTATGACAAAATAACGACGATATTAACGACGATAATTTTGAGGATAATAAGGACGATAACAACGATGATAATGACTATAATAACGACGACATTAACGACGATGATTATGACAAAATAACGAGGATATTAACGAAGATAACAACGATGATAATGACGATATTAACGACGATATTAACGACGATAATAACGACGATAAAAAGAAGATAATGACAATAATAACGACGATATTAACGACGATAATTATGAGGATAATAACGACGATAACAACGATGATAATGACGATATTAACGACGATATTAACGACGATAATAACGATGATAATAACGACGATATTAACGACGATAATAACGACGATATTAACGACGATAATAACGACGATAAAAAGAAGATAATGACAATAATAACGACAGTATAACGATGATAATTATGACGATAACAACGAAGATAATGACGATAATAACGACGACATTAACGACGATGATTATGACAAAATAACGACGATAATAACGACGATAATTATGAGGATAATAAGGATGATAACAACGATGATAATGACGAAATAAACTACGATGATTATGATAAAATAACGACGATATTAACGACGATAATTTTGAGGATAATAAGGACGATAAAAACGATGATAATGACGATAATAACGACGACATTAACGACTATGATTATGACAAAATAACGACGATATTAACGACGATAATTATGAGGATAATAAGGACGATAACAACGATGATAATGACGATATAAACGACGATGATTATGACAAAATAACGACGATATTATCGACGATAATTATGTGGATAATAAGGATTATAACAACGATGATAATGACGATAATAACGACGACATTATCGACGATGATTATGACAAAATAACGACGATATTAACGACGATAATTATGAGGATAATAAGGACGATAACAACGATGATAATGACGATATTAACGACGATATTAACGACGATAATAACGACGATAATAACGACGATATTAACGACGATAAAAAGAAGATAATGACAATAATAACGACGATATTAACGATGATAATTATGACGATAACAACGATGATAATAACGATAATAACGACGACATTAACGACGATGATTATGACAAAATAACGAGGATATTAACGAAGATAACAACGATGATAATGACGATATTAACGACGATATTAACGACGATAATAACAACGATAAAAAGAAGATAATGACAGTATTAACGACGATATTAACGACGATAATTTTGAGGATAATAAGGACGATAACAACGATGATAATGACGATAATAACGACGACATTAACGACGATGATTATGACAAAATAACGACGATATTAACGAAGATAATAACGACGATAATAACGACGATATTAACGACGATAATAACGACGATAAAAAGAAGATAATGACAATAATAACGACGGTATTAACGATGATAATTATGATGATAACAACGAAGATAATGACGATAATAACGACGACATTAACGACGATGATTATGACAAAATAACGACGATAATAACGACGATAATTATGAGGATAATAAGGACGATAACAACGATGATAATGACGAAATAAACTACGATGATTATGACAAAATAACGACGATATTAACGACGATAATTTTGAGGATAATAAGGACGATAACAACGATGATAATGACGATAATAACGACGACATTAACGACGATAATAACGACGATAATAACGACGATATTAACGACGATATTAACGACGATAATAACGACGATATAAAGAAGATAATGACAATAATAACGACGGTATTAACGATAATAATTATGACGATAACAACGAAAATAATGACGATAATAACGACGACATTAACGACGATGATTATGACAAAATAAAGACGATATTAACGACGATAATTATTAGGATAATAAGGACGATAACAACGATGATAATGACCATATAAACGACGATGATTATGACAAAATAACGACGATATTTAAGACGATAATTATGAGGATAATAAGGACGATAAAAACGATGATAATGACGATATTAACGACGATATTAACGACGATAATAACGACGATAATAACGACGATATTAACGACGATAATAACGACGATATTAACGACAATAATAACGACGATATAAAGATGATAATGACAATAATAACGACGGTATTAACGATGATAATTATGACGATAACAACGAAGATAATGACGATAATAACGACGACATTAACGACGATGATTATGACAAAATAAAGACGATATTTACGACGATAATTATGAGGATAATAAGGACGATAACAACGATGATAATGACGATATAAACGACGATGATTATGACAAAATAACGACGATATTAACGACGATAATTATGCGGATAATAAGGACGATAACAACGATGATAATGACGATATTAACGACGACATTAACGACGACATTAACGACGATGATTATGACAAAATAACGACGATATTAACGACGATAATTATGAGGATAATAAGGACGATAACAACGATGATAATGACGATATTAACGACGACATTAACGACGATGATTATGACAAAATAACGACGATATTAACGACGATAATAACGACGATAATAACGACGATATTAACGACGATAATAACGACGATAAAAAGAAGATAATGACAATAATAACGACGGTATTAACGATGATAATTATGACGATAACAACGAAGATAATGACGATAATAACGACGACATTAACGACGATGATTATGACAAAATAACGACGATATTAACGACGATAATTTTGAGGATAATAAGGACGATAACAACGATGATAATGACTATAATAACGACGACATTAACGACGATGATTATGACAAAATAACGAGGATATTAACGAAGATAACAACGATGGTAATGACGATATTAACGACGATATTAACGACGATAATAACGACGATAAAAAGAAGATAATGACAATAATAACGACGATATTAACGACGATAATTATGAGGATAATAACGACGATAACAACGATGATAATGACGATATTAACGACGATATTAACGACGATAATAACGATGATAATAACGACGATATTAACGACGATAATAACGACGATATTAACGACGATAATAACGACGATAAAAAGAAGATAATGACAATAATAACGACAGTATAACGATGATAATTATGACGATAACAACGAAGATAATGACGATAATAACGACGACATTAACGACGATGATTATGACAAAATAACGACGATAATAACGACGATAATTATGAGGATAATAAGGATGATAACAACGATGATAATGACGAAATAAACTACGATGATTATGATAAAATAACGACGATATTAACGACGATAATTTTGAGGATAATAAGGACGATAAAAACGATGATAATGACGATAATAACGACGACATTAACGACTATGATTATGACAAAATAACGACGATATTAACGACGATAATTATGAGGATAATAAGGACGATAACAACGATGATAATGACGATATAAACGACGATGATTATGACAAAATAACGACGATATTATCGACGATAATTATGTGGATAATAAGGATTATAACAACGATGATAATGACGATAATAACGACGACATTATCGACGATGATTATGACAAAATAACGACGATATTAACGACGATAATTATGAGGATAATAAGGACGATAACAACGATGATAATGACGATATTAACGACGATATTAACGACGATAATAACGACGATAATAACGACGATATTAACGACGATAAAAAGAAGATAATGACAATAATAACGACGATATTAACGATGATAATTATGACGATAACAACGATGATAATAACGATAATAACGACGACATTAACGACGATGATTATGACAAAATAACGAGGATATTAACGAAGATAACAACGATGATAATGACGATATTAACGACGATATTAACGACGATAATAACGACGATAAAAAGAAGATAATGACAATAATAACGACGATATTAACGACGATAATTTTGAGGATAATAAGGACGATAACAACGATGATAATGACGATAATAACGACGACATTAACGACGATGATTATGACAAAATAACGACGATATTAACGAAGATAATAACGACGATAATAACGACGATATTAACGACGATAATAACGACGATAAAAAGAAGATAATGACAATAATAACGACGGTATTAACGATGATAATTATGATGATAACAACGAAGATAATGACGATAATAACGACGACATTAACGACGATGATTATGACAAAATAACGACGATAATAACGACGATAATTATGAGGATAATAAGGACGATAACAACGATGATAATGACGAAATAAACTACGATGATTATGACAAAATAACGACGATATTAACGACGATAATTTTGAGGATAATAAGGACGATAACAACGATGATAATGACGATAATAACGACGACATTAACGACGATAATAACGACGATAATAACGACGATATTAACGACGATATTAACGACGATAATAACGACGATATAAAGAAGATAATGACAATAATAACGACGGTATTAACGATAATAATTATGACGATAACAACGAAAATAATGACGATAATAACGACGACATTAACGACGATGATTATGACAAAATAAAGACGATATTAACGACGATAATTATTAGGATAATAAGGACGATAACAACGATGATAATGACCATATAAACGACGATGATTATGACAAAATAACGACGATATTTAAGACGATAATTATGAGGATAATAAGGACGATAAAAACGATGATAATGACGATATTAACGACGATATTAACGACGATAATAACGACGATAATAACGACGATATTAACGACGATAATAACGACGATATTAACGACAATAATAACGACGATATAAAGATGATAATGACAATAATAACGACGGTATTAACGATGATAATTATGACGATAACAACGAAGATAATGACGATAATAACGACGACATTAACGACGATGATTATGACAAAATAAAGACGATATTTACGACGATAATTATGAGGATAATAAGGACGATAACAACGATGATAATGACGATATAAACGACGATGATTATGACAAAATAACGACGATATTAACGACGATAATTATGCGGATAATAAGGACGATAACAACGATGATAATGACGATATTAACGACGACATTAACGACGACATTAACGACGATGATTATGACAAAATAACGACGATATTAACGACGATAATTATGAGGATAATAAGGACGATAACAACGATGATAATGACGATATTAACGACGACATTAACGACGATGATTATGACAAAATAACGACGATATTAACGACGATAATAACGACGATAATAACGACGATATTAACGACGATAATAACGACGATAAAAAGAAGATAATGACAATAATAACGACGGTATTAACGATGATAATTATGACGATAACAACGAAGATAATGACGATAATAACGACGACATTAACGACGATGATTATGACAAAATAACGACGATATTAACGAAGATAATAACGACGATAATAATGACGATATTAACGACGATAATAACGACGATAAAAAGAAGATAATGACAATAATAACGACGGTATTAACGATGATAATTATGACGATAACAACGTAGATAATGACGATAATAACGACGACATTAACGACGATGATTATGACAAAATAACGACGAAATTAACGACGATAATTATGAGGATAAAAAGGACGATAACAACGATGATAATGACGATATAAACGACGATGATTATGACAAAATAACGACGATATTAACGACGATAATTATGCGGATAATAAGGACGATAACAACGATGATAATGACGATATAAACGACGATGTTTATGACAAAATAACGACGATATTAAATACGATAATTATGAGGATAATAAGGACGATAACAACGATGATAATGACGATATTAACGACGATATTATCGACGATAATAACGATGATAATAACGACGATATTAACGACGATAATAACGACGATATTAACGACGATAATAACGACGATAAAAAGAAGATAATGACAATAATAACGACAGTATAACGATGATAATTATGACGATAACAACGAAGATAATGACGATAATAACGACGACATTAACGACGATGATTATGACAAAATAACGACGATAATAACGACGATAATTATGAGGATAATAAGGACGATAACAACGATGATAATGACGAAATAAACTACGATGATTATGACAAAATAACGACGATATTAACGACGATAATTTTGAGGATAATAAGGACGATAACAACGATGATAATGACGATAATAACGACGACATTAACGACGATGATTATGACAAAATAACGACTATATTAACGACGATAATTATGAGGATAATAAGGACGATAACAACGATGATAATGACGATATAAACGACGATGATTATGACAAAATAACGACGATATTATCGACGATAATTATGTGGATAATAAGGACTATAACAACGATGATAATGACGATAATAACGACGACATTAACGACGATGATTATGACAAAATAACGACGATATTAACGACGATAATTATGAGGATAATAAGGACGATAACAACGATGATAATGATGATAATAACGACGACATTAACGACGATAATAACGACGATAATAACGACGATATTAACGACGATATTAACGACGATAATAACGACGATATAAAGAAGATAATGACAATAATAACGACGGTATTAACGATGATAATTATGACGATAACAACGAAGATAATGACGATAATAACGACGACATTAACGACGATGATTATGACAAAATAAAGACGATATTAACGACGATAATTATTAGGATAATAAGGACGATAACAACGATGATAATGACTATATAAACGACGATGATTATGACAAAATAACGACGATATTTAAGACGATAATTATGAGGATAATAAGGACGATAAAAACGATGCTAATGACGATATTAACGACGATATTAACGACGATAATAACGACGATAATAACGACGATATTAACGACGATAATAACGACGATATTAACGACGATAATAACGACGATATAAAGAAGATAATGACAATAATAACGACGGTATTAACGATGATAATTATGACGATAACAACGAAGATAATGACGATAATAACGACGACATTAACGACGATGATTATGACAAAATAAAGACGATATTAACGACGATAATTATGAGGATAATAAGGACGATAACAACGATGATAATGACGATATAAACGACGATGATTATGACAAAATAACGACGATATTAACGACGATAATTTTGAGGATAATAAGGACGATAACAACGATGATAATGACGATATTAACGACGATATTAACGACGATAATAACGACATAATAACGACGATATTAACGATGATAATTATGACGATAATAACGATAATAACGACGATATTAACGACGATAATAACGACGATAAAAAGAAGATAATGACAATAATAACGACAGTATTAACGATGATAATTATGACGATAACAACGATGATAATGACGATAATAACGACGACATTAACGACGATGATTATGACAAAATAACGACGATATTAACGACGATAATTTTGAGGATAATAAGGACGATAACAACGATGATAATGACGATAATAACGACGACATTAAGGACGATGACTATGACAAAATAACGAGGATATTAACGAAGATAACAACGATGATAATGACGATATTAACGACGATATTAACGACGATAATAACGACGATAAAAAGAAGATAATGACAATAATAACGACGATATTAAAGACGATAATTATGAGGATAATAAGGACGATAACAACGATGATAATGACGATATAAACGACGATGATTATGACAAAATAACGACGATATTAACGACGATAATTTTGAGGATAATAAGGACGATAACAACGATGATAATGACGAAAATAACGACGACATTAACGACGATGATTATGACAAAATAACGACGATATTAACGACGATAATAACGACGATATTAACGACGATTATAACGACGATAAAAAGAAGATAATGACAATAATAACGACGGAATTAACGATGATAATTATGACGATAACAACAAAGATAATGACGATAATAACGACGACATTAACGACGATATTAACGACGATAATAACGACGATAAAAAGAAGATAATGACAATAATAACGACGATATTAAAGACGATAATTATGAGGATAATAAGGACGATAACAACGATGATAATGACGATATAAACGACGATGATTATGATAAAATAACGACGATATTAACGACGATAATTATGCGGATAATAAGGACGATAACAACGATGATAATGACGATATTAACGACGACATTAACGACGATGATTATGACAAAATAACGACGATATTAACGACGATAATTATGAGGATAATAAGGTCGATAACAACGATGATAATGACGATATTAACGACGACATTAACGACGATGATTATGACAAAATAACGACGATATTAACGACGATAATAACGACGATAATAACGACGATATTAACGACGATAATAACGACGATAAAAAGAAGATAATGACAATAATAACGACGGTATTAACGATGATAATTATGACGATAACAACGAAGATAATGACGATAATAACGACGACATTAACGACGATGATTATGACAAAATAACGACGATATTAACGAAGATAATAACGACGATAATAACGACGATATTAACGACGATAATAACGACGATAAAAAGAGGATAATGACAATAATAACGACGGTATTAACGATGATAATTATGACGATAACAACGAAGATAATGACGATAATAACGACGACATTAACGACGATGATTATGACAAAATAACGACGATATTAACGACGATAATTATGAGGATAATAAGGACGATATTAACGACGATAATTATGAGGATAATAAGGACGATAACAACGATGATAATGACGATATAAACGATGATGATTATGACAAAATAACGACGATATTAACGACGATAATTTTGAGGATAATAAGGACGATAACAACGATGATAATGACGATATTAACGAAGATATTAACGACGATAATAACGACATAATAACGACGATATTAACGACGATAAAAAGAAGATAATGACAATAATAACGACGATATTAACGATGATAATTATGACGATAGTAACGATAATAACGACGATATTAACGACGATAATAACGACGATAAAAAGAAGATAATGACAATAATAACGACGGTATTAACGATGATAATTATGACGATAACAACGAAGATAATGACGATAATAACGACGACATTAACGACGATGATTATGACAAAATAAAGACGATATTAACGACGATAATTATGAGGATAATAAGGTCGATAACAACGATGATAATGACGATATAAACGACGATGATTATGACAAAATAACGACGATATTAACGACGATAATTTTGAGGATAATAAGGACGATAACAACGATGATAATGACGATAATAACGACGACATTAACGACGATGATTATGACAAAATAACGACGAAATTAACGACGATAATTATGAGGATAAAAAGGACGATAACAACGATGATAATGACGATATAAACGACGATGATTATGACAAAATAACGACGATATTAACGACGATAATTATGCGGATAATAAGGACGATAACAACGATGATAATGACGATATAAACGACGATGTTTATGACAAAATAACGACGATATTAACGACGATAATTATGAGGATAATAAGGACGATAACAACGATGATAATGACGATATTAACGACGATATTAACGACGATAATAACGATGATAATAACGACGATATTAACGACGATAATAACGACGATATTAACGACGATAATAACGACGATAAAAAGAAGATAATGACAATAATAACGACAGTATAACGATGATAATTATGACGATAACAACGAAGATAATGACGATAATAACGACGACATTAACGACGATGATTATGACAAAATAACGACGATAATAACGACGATAATTATGAGGATAATAAAGACGATAACAACGATGATAATGACGAAATAAACTACGATGATTATGACAAAATAACGACGATATTAACGACGATAATTTTGAGGATAATAAGGACGATAACAACGATGTTAATGACGATAATAACGACGACATTAACGACGATGATTATGACAAAATAACGACTATATTAACGACGATAATTATGAGGATAATAAGGACGATAACAACGATGATAATGACGATATAAACGACGATGATTATGACAAAATAACGACGATATTATCGACGATAATTATGTGGATAATAAGGACTATAACAACGATGATAATGACGATAATAACGACGACATTAACGACGATGATTATGACAAAATAACGACGATATTAACGACGATAATAACGACGATAATAACGACGATATTAACGACGATATAAAGAAGATAATGACAATAATAGCGACGGTATTAACGATGATAATTATGACGATAACAACGAAGATAATGACGATAATAACGACGACATTAACGACGATGATTATGACAAAATAACGACGATATTAACGACGATAATTTTGAGGATAATAAGGACGATAACAACGATGATAATGACGATAATAACGACGACATTAACGACGATGATTATGACAAAATAACGACGATATTGACGACGATAATTATGAAGATAATAAGGACGATAACAACGATGATAATGACGATATAAACGACGATGATTATGACAAAATAACGACGATATTAACGACGATAATTATGAGGATAATAAGGACGATAACAACGATGATAATGACGATATTAACGACGATATTAACGACGATAATAACGACGATATTAACGACGATAATAACGACGATATTAACGACGATTATAACGACGATAAAAAGAAGATAATGACAATAATAACGACGGTATTAACGATGATAATTATGACGATAACAACAAAGATAATGACGATAATAACGACGACATTAACGACGATATTAACGACGATAATAACGACGATAAAAAGAAGATAATGACAATAATAACGACGATATTAAAGACGATAATTATGAGGATAATAAGGACGATAACAACGATGATAATGACGATATAAACGACGATGATTATGACAAAATAACGACGATATTAACGACGATAATTTTGAGGATAATAAGGACGATAACAACGATGATAATGACGATAATAACGACGACATTAACGACGATGATTATGACAAAATAACGACGATATTAACGACGATAATAACGACGATAATAACGACGATATTAACGACGATAATAACGACGATAAAAAGAAGATAATGACAATAATAACGACGGTATTAACGATGATAATTATGACGATAACAAAAAAGATAATGACGATAATAACGACGACATTAACGACGATGGTTATGACAAAATAACGACGAAATTAACGACGATAATTATGAGGATAAAAAGGACGATAACAACGATGATAATGACGATATAAACGACGATGATTATGACAAAATAACGACGATATTAACGACGATAATTATGCGGATAATAAGGACGATAACAACGATGATAATGACGATATAAACGACGATGTTTATGACAAAATAACGACGATATTAACGACGATAATTATGAGGATAATAAGGACGATAACAACGATGATAATGACGATATTAACGACGATATTAACGACGATAATAACGATAATAATAACGACGATATTAACGACGATAATAACGACGATATTAACGACGATAATAACGACGATAAAAAGAAGATAATGACAATAATAACGACGATATTAAAGACGATAATTATGAGGATAATAAGGACGATAACAACGATGATAATGACGATATAAACGACGACGATTATGACAAAATAACGACGATATTAACGACGATAATTTTGAGGATAATAAGGACGATAACAACGATGATAATGACGATAATAACGACGACATTAACGACGATGATTATGACAAAATAACGACGATATTAACGACGATAATAACGACGATAATAACGACGATATTAACGACGATAATAACGACGATAAAAAGAAGATAATGACAATAATAACGACGGTATTAACGATGATAATTATGACGATAACAACAAAGATAATGACGATAATAACGACGACATTAACGACGATGGTTATGACAAAATAACGACGAAATTAACGACGATAATTATGAGGATAAAAAGGACGATAACAACGATGATAATGACTATATAAACGACGATGATTATGACAAAATAACGACGATATTAACGACGATAATTATGCGGATAATAAGGACGATAACAACGATGATAATGACGATATAAACGACGATGTTTATGACAAAATAACGACGATATTAACGACGATAATTATGAGGATAATAAGGACGATAACAACGATGATAATGACGATATTAACGACGATATTAACGACGATAATAACGATGATAATAACGACGATATTAACGACGATAATAACGACGATATTAACGACGATAATAACGACGATAAAAAGAAGATAATGACAATAATAACGACAGTATAACGATGATAATTATGACGATAACAACGAAGATAATGACGATAATAACGACGACATTAACGACGATGATTATGACAAAATAACGACGATAATAACGACGATAATTATGAGGATAATAAGGACGATAACAACGATGATAATGACGAAATAAACTACGATGATTATGACAAAATAACGACGATATTAACGACGATAATTTTGAGGATAATAAGGACGATAACAACGATGATAATGACGATAATAACGACGACATTAACGACGATGATTATGACAAAATAACGACTATATTAACGACGATAATTATGAGGATAATAAGGACGATAACAACGATGATAATGATGATAATAACGACGACATTAACGACGATAATAACGACGATAATAACGACGATATTAACGACGATATTAACGACGATAATAACGACGATATAAAGACGATAATAACAATAATAACGACGGTATTAACGATGATAATTATGACGATAACAACGAAGATAATGACGATAATAACGACGACATTAACGACGATGATTATGACAAAATAACGAGGATATTAACGAAGATAACAACGATGATAATGACGATATTAACGACGATATTAACGACGATAATAACGACGATAAAAAGAAGATAATGACAATAATAACGACGATATTAAAGACGATAATTATGAGGATAATAAGGACGATAACAACGATGATAATGACGATATAAACGACGATGATTATTACAAAATAACGACGATATTAACGACGATAATTTTGAGGATAATAAGGACGATAACAACGATGATAATGACGATAATAACGACGACATTAACGACGATGATTATGACAAAATAACGACGATATTAACGACGATAATAACGACGATATTAACGACGATAATAACGACGATAAAAAGAAGATAATGACAATAATAACGACGGTATTAACGATGATAATTATGACGATAACAACGAAGATAATGACGATAATAACGACGACATTAACGACGATGATTATGACAAAATAACGACGAAATTAACGACGACAATTATGAGGATAATAAGGACGATAACAACGATGATAATGACGATATAAACGACGATGATTATGACAAAATAACGACGATATTAACGACGATAATTATGCGGATAATAAGGACGATAACAACGATGATAATGACGATATAAACGACGATGTTTATGACAAAATAACGACGATATTAACGACGATAATTATGAGGATAATAAGGACGATAACAACGATGATAATGACGATATTAACGACGATATTAACGACGATAATAACGATGATAATAACGACGATATTAACGACGATAATAACGACGATATTAACGACGATAATAACGACGATAAAAAGAAGATAATGACAATAATAACGACAGTATAACGATGATAATTATGACGATAAAAACGAAGATAATGACGATAATAACGACGACATTAACGACGATGATTATGACAAAATAACGACGATAATAACGACGATAATTATGAGGATAATAAGGACGATAACAACGATGATAATGACGAAATAAACTACGATGATTATGACAAAATAACGACGATATTAACGACGATAATTTTGAGGATAATAAGGACGATAACAACGATGATAATGACGATAATAACGACGACATTAACGACGATGATTATGACAAAATAACGACGATATTAACGACGATAATTATGAGGATAATAAGGACGATAACAACGATGATAATGACGATATAAACGACGATGATTATGACAAAATAACGACGATATTAACGACGATAATTATGCGGATAATAAGGACGATAACAACGATGATAATGATGATATAAACGACGATGTTTATGACAAAATAACGACGATATTAAAGACGATAATTATGAGGATAATAAGGACGATATATACGACGATAATTATGAGGATAATAAGGACGATAACAACGATGATAATGACGATATAAACGACGATGATTATGACAAAATAACGACGATATTAACGACGATAATTTTGAGGATAATAAGGACGATAACAACGATGATAATGACGATAATAACGACGACATTAACGACGATGATTATGACAAAATAACGACGATATTAACGAAGATAATAACGACGATAATAACGACGATATTAACGACGATAATAACGACGATAAAAAGAAGATAATGACAATAATAACGACGGTATTAACGATGATAATTATGACGATAACAACGAAGATAATGACGATAATAACGACGACATTAACGACGATGATTATGACAAAATAACGACGATATTAACGACGATAATTATGACGATAATAACGACGACAATAACGACGATGATTATGACAAAATAACGACGATAATAACGACGATAATTATGAGGATAATAAGGACGATAACCACGATGATAATGACGAAATAAACTACGATGATTATGACAAAATAACGACGATATTAACGACGATAATTTTGAGGATAATAAGGACGATAACAACGATGATAATGACGATAATAACGACGACATTAACGACGATGATTATGACAAAATAACGACGATATTAACGACGATAATTATGAGGATAATAAGGACGATAACAACGATGATAATGACGATATAAACGACGATGATTATGACAAAATAACGACGATATTATCGACGATAATTATGTGGATAATAAGGACTATAACAACGATGATAATGACGATAATAACGACGACATTAACGACGATGATTATGACAAAATAACGACGATATTAACGACGATAATTATGAGGATAATAAGGACGATAACAACGATGATAATGACGATAATAACGACGACATTAACGACGATAATAACGACGATAATAACGACGATATTAACGACGATATTAACGACGATAATAACGACGATATAAAGAAGATAATGACAATAATAACGACGGTATTAACGATGATAATTATGACGATAACAACGAAAATAATGACGATAATAACGACGACATTAACGACGATGATTATGACAAAATAAAGACGATATTAACGACGATAATTATTAGGATAATAAGGACGATAACAACGATGATAATGACGATATAAACGACGATGATTATGACAAAATAACGACGATATTTAAGACGATAATTATGAGGATAATAAGGACGATAAAAACGATGATAATGACGATATTAACGACGATATTAACGACGATAATAACGACGATAATAACGACGATATTAACGACGATAATAACGACGATATTAACGACGATAATAACGACGATATAAAGAAGATAATGACAATAATAACGACGGTATTAACGATGATAATTATGACGATAACAACGATGATAATGACGATATTAACGACGACATTAACGACGATGATTATGACAAAATAACGACGATATTAACGACGATAATTATGAGGATAATAAGGACGATAACAACGATGATAATGACGATATTAACGACGACATTAACGACGATGATTATGACAAAATAACGACGATATTAACGACGATAATAACGACGATAATAACGACGATATTAACGACGATAATAACGACGATAAAAAGAAGATAATGACAATAATAACGACGGTATTAACGATGATAATTATGACGATAACAACGAAGATAATGACGATAATAACGACGACATTAACGACGATGATTATGACAAAATAACGACGATATTAACGAAGATAATAACGACGATAATAACGACGATATTAACGACGATAATAACGACGATAAAAAAAAGATAATGACAATAATAACGACGGTATTAACGATGATAATTATGACGATAACAACGAAGATAATGACGATAATAACGACGACATTAACGACGATGATTATGACAAAATAACGACGATATTAACGACGATAATTATGAGGATAATAAGGAAGATATTAACGACGATAATTATGAGGATAATAAAGGCCGATAACAACGATGATAATGACGATATAAACGATGATGATTATGACAAAATAACGACGATATTAACGACGATAATTTTGAGGATAATAAGTACGATAACAACGATGATAATGACGATATTAACGAAGATATTAACGACGATAATAACGACATAATAACGACGATATTAACGACGATAAAAAGAAGATAATGACAATAATAACGACGATATTAACGATGATAATTATGACGATAATAACGATAATAACGACGATATTAACGACGATAATAACGACGATAAAAAGAAGATAATGACAATAATAACGACAGTATTAACGATGATAATTATGACGGTAACAACGATGATAATGACGATAATAACGACGACATTAACGACGATGATTATGACAAAATAACGACGATATTAACGACGATAATTTTGAGGATAATAAGGACGATAACAACGATGATAATGACGATAATAACGACGACATTAAGGACGATGACTATGACAAAATAACGTGGATATTAACGAAGATAACAACGATGATAATGACGATATTAACGACGATATTAACGACGATAATAACGACGATAAAAAGAAGATAATGACAATAATAACGACGATATTAAAGACGATAATTATGAGGATAATAAGGACGATAACAACGATGATAATGACGATATAAACGACGATGATTATGACAAAATAACGACGATATTAACGACGATAATTTTGAGGATAATAAGGACGATAACAACGATGATAATGACGATAATAACGACGACATTAACGACGATGATTATGACAAAATAACGAGGATATTAACGAAGATAACAACGATGGTAATGACGATATTAACGACGATATTAACGACGATAATAACGACGATAAAAAGAAGATAATGACAATAATAACGACGATATTAACGACGATAATTATGAGGATAATAAGGACGATAACAACGATGATAATGACGATATAAACGACGATGATTATGACAAAATAACGACGATATTAACGACGATAATTTTGAGGATAATAAGGACGATAACAACGATGATAATGACGATAATAACGACGACATTAACGACGATGATTATGACAAAATAACGACGATATTAACGACGATAATAACGACGATAATAACGACGATATTAACGACGATAATAACGACGATAAAAAGAAGATAATGACAATAATAACGACAGTATAACGATGATAATTATGACGATAACAACGAAGACAATGACGATAATAACGACGACATTAACGACGATGATTATGACTAAATAACGACGATAATAACGACGATAATTATGAGGATAATAAGGACGATAACAACGATGATAATGACGAAATAAACTACGATGATTATGACAAAATAACGACGATATTAACGACGATAATTTTGAGGATAATAAGGACGATAACAACGATGATAATGACGATATTAACGACGATATTAACGACGATAATAACGACATAATAACGACGATATTAACAACGATAAAAAGAAGATAATGACAATAATAACGACGATATTAACGATGATAATTATGACAATAATAACGATAATAACGACGATATTAACGACGATAATAACGACGATAAAAAGAAAATAATGACAATAATAACGACAGTATTAACGATGATAATTATGACGATAACAACGATGATAATGACGATAATAACGACGACATTAACGACGATGATTATGACAAAATAACGACGATATTAACGACGATAATTTTGAGGATAATAAGGACGATAACAACGATGATAATGACGATAATAACGACGACATTAAGGACGATGACTATGACAAAATAACGAGGATATTAACGAAGATAACAACGATGATAATGACGATATTAACGACGATATTAACGACGATAATAACGACGATAAAAAGAAGATAATGACAATAATAACGACGAAATTAAAGACGATAATTATGAGGATAATAAGGACGATAACAACGATGATAATGACGATATAAACGACGATGATTATGACAAAATAACGACGATATTAACGACGATAATTTTGAGGATAATAAGGACGATAACAACGATGATAATGACGATAATAACGACGACATTAACGTCGATGATTATGACAAAATAACGACGATATTATCGACGATAATAACGACGATAATAACGACGATATTAACGACGATAATAACGACGATAAAAAGAAGATAATGACAATAATAACGACGGTATTAACGATGATAATTATGACGATAACAACAAAGATAATGACGATAATAACGACGACATTAACGACGATGATTATGACAAAATAACGACGAAATTAACGACGATAATTATGAGGATAAAAAGGACGATAACAACGATGATAATGACGATATAAACGACGATGATTATGACAAAATAACGACGATATTAACGACGATAATTATGCGGATAATAAGGACGATAACAACGATGATAATGACGATATAAACGACGATGTTTATGACAAAATAACGACGATATTAACGACGATAATTATGAGGATAATAAGGACGATAACAACGATGATAATGACGATATTAACGACGATATTAACGACGATAATAACGATGATAATAACGACGATATTAACGACGATAATAACGACGATAAAAAGAAGATAATGACAATAATAACGACAGTATTAACGATGATAATTATGACGATAACAACGAAGATAATGACGATAATAACGACGACATTAACGACGATGATTATGACAAAATAACGACGATAATAACGACGATAATTATGAGGATAATAAGGACGATAACAACGTTGATAATGACGATATAAAAGACGATGATTATGACAAAATAACGACGATATTAACGACGATAATTATGAGGATAATAAGGACGATAACAACGATGATAATGACGAAATAAACAACGATGATTATGACAAAATAACGACGATATTAACGACGATAATTTTGAGGATAATAAGGACGATAACAACGATGATAATGACGATAATAACGACGACATTAACGACGATGATTATGACAAAATAACGACGATATTAACGCCGATAATTATGAGGATAATAAGGACGATAACAACGATGATAATGAAGATATAAACGACGATGATTATAACAAAATAACGACGATATTATCGACGATAATTATGTGGATAATAAGGACTATAACAGCGATGATAATGACGATAATAACGACGACATTAACGACGATGATTATGACAATATAACGACGATATTAACGACGATAATTATGAGGATAATAAGGTCGATAACAACGATGATAATGACGATAATATCGACGACATTAACGACGATAATAACGACGATAATAACGACGATATTAACGACGATAATAACGACGATATAAAGAAGATAATGACAATAATAACGACGGTATTAACGATGATAATTATGACGATAACAACGAAGATAATGACGATAATAACGACGACATTAACGACGATGATTATGACAAAATAAAGACGATATTAACGACGATAATTATTAGGATAATAAGGACGATAACAACGATGATAATGACGATATAAACGACGATGATTATGACAAAATAACGACGATATTTAAGACGATAATTATGAGGATAATAAGGACGATAAAAACGATGCTAATGACGATATTAACGACGATATTAACGACGATAATAACAACGATAATAACGACGATATTAACGACGATGATTATGACAAAATAACGACGAAATTAACGACGATAATTATGAGGATAATAAGGACGATAACAACGATGATAATGACGATATAAACGACGATATTAACGACGATAATAACGACGATAATAACGACGATATTAACGACGATAATAACAACGATATTAACGACGATAATAACGACGATATAAAGAAGATAATGACAATAATAACGACGGTATTAACGATGATAATTATGACGATAACAACGAAGATAATGACGATAATAACGACGACATTAACGACGATGATTATGACAAAATAAAGACGATATTAACGACGATAATTATGAGGATAATAAGGACGATAACAACGATGATAATGACGATATAAACGACGATGATTATGACAAAATAACGACGATATTTAAGACGATAATTATGAGGATAATAAGGACGATAAAAACGATGCTAATGACGATATTAACGACGATATTAACGACGATAATAACGACGATAATAACGACGATATTAACGACGATAATAACGACGATATTAACGACGATAATAACGACGATATAAAGAAGATAATGACAATAATAACGACGGTATTAACGATGATAATTATGACGATAACAACGAAGATAATGACGATAATAACGACGACATTAACGACGATGATTATGACAAAATAAAGACGATATTAACGACGATAATAATGAGGATAATAAGGACGATAACAACGATGATAATGACGATATAAACGACGATGATTATGACAAAATAACGACGATATTAACGACGATAATTTTGAGGATAATAAGGACGATAACAACGATGATAATGACGATATTAACGACGATATTAACGACGATAATAACGACATAATAACGACGATATTAACGACGATAAAAAGAAGATAATGACAATAATAACGACGATATTAACGATGATAATTATGACGATAATAACGATAATAACGACGATATTAACGACGATTATAACGACGATAAAAAGAAGATAATGACAATAATAACGACAGTATTAACGATGATAATTATGACGATAACAACGATGATAATGACGATAATAACGACGACATTAACGACGATGATTATGACAAAATAACGACGATATTAACGACGATAATTTTGAGGATAATAAGGACGATAACAACGATGATAATGACGATAATAACGACGACATTAAGGACGATGACTATGACAAAATAACGAGGATATTAACGAAGATAACAACGATGATAATGACGATATTAACGACGATATTAACGACGATAATAACGACGATAAAAAGAAGATAATGACAATAATAACGACGATATTAAAGACGATAATTATGAGGATAATAAGGACGATAACAACGATGATAATGACGATATAAACGACGATGATTATGACAAAATAACGACGATATTAACGACGATAATTTTGAGGATAATAAGGACGATAACAACGATGATAATGACGATAATAACGACGACATTAACGACGATGATTATGACAAAATAACGACGATATTAACGACGATAATAACGACGATAATAACGACGATATTAACGACGATAATAACGACGATAAAAAGAAGATAATGACAATAATAACGACGGTATTAACGATGATAATTATGACTATAACAACAAAGATAATGACGATAATAACGACGACATTAACGACGATGATTATGACAAAATAACGACGAAATTAACGACGATAATTATGAGGATAAAAAGGACGATAACAACGATGATAATGACGATATAAACGACGATGATTATGACAAAATAACGACGATATTAACGACGATAATTATGCGGATAATAAGGACGATAACAACGATGATAATGACGATATAAACGACGATGTTTATGACAAAATAACGACGATATTAACGACGATAATTATGAGGATAATAAGGACGATAACAACGATGATAATGACGATATTAACGACGATATTAACGACGATAATAACGATGATAATAACGACGATATTAACGACGATAATAACGACGATATTAACGACGATAATAACGACGATAAAAAGAAGATAATGACAATAATAACGACAGTATAACGATGATAATTATGACGATAACAACGAAGATAATGACGATAATAACGACGACATTAACGACGATGATTATGACAAAATAACGACGATAATAACGACGATAATTATGAGGATAATAAGGACGATAACAACGATGATAATGACGAAATAAACTACGATGATTATGACAAAATAACGACGATATTAACGACGATAATTTTGAGGATAATAAGGACGATAACAACGATGATAATGACGATATAAACGACGATGATTATGACAAAATAACGACGATATTAACGACGATAATTTTGAGGATAATAAGGACGATAACAACGATGATAATGACGATAATAACGACGACATTATCGACGATGATTATGACAAAATAACGACGATATTAACGACGATAATAACGACGATAATAACGACGATATTAACGACGATAATAACGACGATAAAAAGAAGATAATGACAATAATAACGACGGTATTAACGATGATAATTATGACTATAACAACAAAGATAATGACGATAATAACGACGACATTAACGACGATGATTATGACAAAATAACGACGAAATTAACGACGATAATTATGAGGATAAAAAGGACGATAACAACGATGATAATGACGATATAAACGACGATGATTATGACAAAATAACGACGATATTAACGACGATAATTATGCGGATAATAAGGACGATAACAACGATGATAATGACGATATAAACGACGATGTTTATGACAAAATAACGACGATATTAACGACGATAATTATGAGGATAATAAGGACGATAACAACGATGATAATGACGATATTAACGACGATATTAACGACGATAATAACGATGATAATAACGAAGATATTAACGACGATAATAACGACGATATTAACGACGATAATAACGACGATAAAAAGAAGATAATGACAATAATACGACAGTATAACGATGATAATTATGACGATAACAACGATGATAATGACGATAATAACGACGACATTAACGACGATGATTATGACAAAATAACGACGATATTAACGACGATAATTATGAGGATAATAAGGACGATAACAACGATGATAATGACGATAATATCGACGACATTAACGACGATAATAACGACGATAATAACGACGATATTAACGACGATATTAACGACGATAATAACGACGATATAAAGAAGATAATGACAATAATAACGACGGTATTAACGATGATAATTATGACGATAACAACGAAGATAATGACGATAATAACGACGACATTAACGACGATGATTATGACAAAATAAAGACGATATTAACGACGATAATTATTAGGATAATATGGACGATAACAACGATGATAATGACGATATAAACGACGATGATTATGACAAAATAACGACGATATTTAAGACGATAATTATGAGGATAATAAGGACGATAAAAACGATGCTAATGACGATATTAACGACGATATTAACGACGATAATAACGACGATAATAACGACGATATTAACGACGATAATAACGACGATATTAACGACGATAATAACGACGATATAAAGAAGATAATGACAATAATAACGACGGTATTAACGATGATAATTATGACGATAACAACGAAGATAATGACGATAATAACGACGACATTAACGACGATGATTATGACATAATAACGACGAAATTAACGACGATAATTATAAGGATAATAAGGACGATAACAACGATGATAATGACGATATAAACGACGATGATTATGACAAAATAACGACGATATTAACGACGATAATTATGCGGATAATAAGGACGATAACAACGATGATAATGACGATATAAACGACGATGTTTATGACAAAATAACGACGATATTAACGACGATAATTATGAGGATAATAAGGACGATAACAACGATGATAATGACGATATTAACGACGATATTAACGACGATAATAACGATGATAATAACGACGATATTAACGACGATAATAACGACGATAAAAAAAAGATAATGACAATAATAACGACAGTATTAACGATGATAATTATGACGATAACAACGAAGATAATGACGATAATAACGACGACATTAACGACGATGATTATGACAAAATAACGACGATAATTTTGAGGATAATAAGGACGATAACAACGATGATAATGACGATAATAACGACGACATTAACGACGATGATTATGACAAAATAACGACGATATTAACGACGATAATTATGAGGATAATAAGGACGATAACAACGATGATAATGACGATATTAACGACGATACTAACGACGATAATAACGACGATAATAACGACGATATTAACGACGATAATAACGACGATAAAAAGAAGATAATGACAATAATAACGACAGTATTAACGATGATAATTATGACGATAACAACGAAGATAATGACGATAATAACGACGACACTAACGACGATGATTATGACAAAATAACGACGATAATAACGACGATAATTATGAGGATAATAAGGACGATAACGACGATGATAATGACGATAAAAACGACGATGATTATGACAAAATAACGACGATATTAACGACGATAATTATGCGGATAATAAGGACGATAACAACGATGATAATGACGATATAAACGACGATGTTTATGACAAAATAACGACGATATTAACGACGATAATTATGAGGATAATAAGGACGATAACAACGATGATAATGACGATATTAACGACGATATTAACGACGATAATAACGATGATAATAACGACGATATTAACGACGATAATAACGACGATAAAAAGAAGATAATGACAATAATAACGACAGTATTAACGATGATAATTATGACGATAACAACGAAGATAATGACGATAATAACGACGACATTAACGACGATGATTATGACAAAATAACGACGATAACAACGATGATAATGACGATAATAACGACGACATTAACGACGATGATTATGACAAAATAACGACGATATTAACGACGATAATTATGAGGATAATAAGGACGATAACAACGATGATAATGACGATATTAACGACGATAATAACGACGATAATAACGACGATAATAACGACGATATTAACGACGATAATAACGACGATAAAAAGAAGATAATGACAATAATAACGACAGTATTAACGATGATAATTATGACGATAACAACGAAGATAATGACGATAATAACGACGACACTAACGACGATGATTATGATAAAATAACGACGATAATAACGACGATAATTATGAGGATAATAAGGACGATAACAACGATGATAATGACGATAAAAACGACGATGATTATGACAAAATAACGACGATATTAACGACGATAATAATGAGGATAATAAGGACGATAACAACGATGATAATGACGATAATAACGACGACATTAACGACGATGATTATGACAAAATAACGACGATATTAACGACGATAATTTTGAGGATAATAAGGACGATAACAACGATGATAATGACGATAATAACGACGACATTAACGACGATGATTATGACAAAATAAAGAGGATATTAACGAAGATAACAACGATGGTAATGACGATATTAACGACGATATTAACGACGATAATAACGACGATAAAAAGAAGATAATGACAATAATAACGACGATATTAACGACGATAATTATGAGGATAATAAGGACGATAACAAACGATGATAATGACGATATAAACGACGATGATTATGACAAAATAACGACGATATTAACGACGATAATTTTGAGGATAATAAGGACGATAACAACGATGATAATGACGATATTAACGACGATATTAACGACGATAATAACGACATAATAACGACGATATTAACGACGATAAAAAGAAGATAATGACAATAATAACGACGATATTAACGATGATAATTATGACGATAATAACGATAATAACGACGATATTAGCGACGATAATAACGACGATAAAAAGAAGATAATGACAATAATAACGACAGTATTAACGATGATAATTATGACGATAACAACGATGATAATGACAATAATAACGACGACATTAACGACGATGATTATGACAAAATAACGACGATATTAACGACGATAATTTTGAGGATAATAAGGACGATAACAACGATGATAATGACGATAATAACGACGACATTAAGGACGATGACTATGACAAAATAACTAGGATATTAACGAAGATAACAACGATGATAATGACGTTATTAACGACGATATTAACGACGATAATAACGACGATAAAAAGAAGATAATGACAATAATAACGACGATATTAAAGACGATAATTATGAGGATAATAAGGACGATAACAACGATGATAATGACGATATAAACGACGATGATTATGACAAAATAACGACGATATTAACGACGATAATTTTGAGGATAATAAGGACGATAACAACGATGATAATGACGATATTAACGACGATATTAACGACGATAATAACGACGATATTAACGACGATAATAACGACGATAAAAAGAAGATAATGACAATAATAACGACGGTATTAACGATGATAATTATGACGATAACAACAAAGATAATGACGATAATAACGACGACATTAACGACGATGATTATGACAAAATAACGACGAAATTAACGACGATAATTATGAGGATAAAAAGGACGATAACAACGATGATAATGACGATATAAACGACGATGATTATGACAAAATAACGACGATATTAACGACGATAATTATGCGGATAATAAGGACGATAACAATGATGATAATGACGATATAAACGACGATGTTTATGACAAAATAACGACGATATTAACGACGATAATTATGAGGATAATAAGGACGATAACAACGATGATAATGACGATATTAACGACGATATTAACGACGATAATAACGATGATAATAACGACGATATTAACGACGATAATAACGACGATATTAACGACGATAATAACGACGATAAAAAGAAGATAATGACAATAATAACGACAGTATAACGATGATAATTATGACGATAACAACGAAGATAATGACGATAATAACGACGACATTAACGACGATGATTATGACAAAATAACGACGATAATAACGACAATAATTATGAGGATAATAAGGACGATAACAACGATGATAATGACGAAATAAACTACGATGATTATGACAAAATAACGACGATATTAACGACGATAATTTTGAGGATAATAAGGACGATAACAACGATGATAATGACGATAATAACGACGACATTAACGACGATGATTATGACAAAATAACGACGATATTAACGACGATAATTATGAGGATAATAAGGACGACAACAACGATGATAATGACGATATAAACGACGATGATTATGACAAAATAACGACGATATTATCGACGAAAATTATGTGGATAATAAGGACTATAACAACGATGATAATGACGATAATAACGACGACATTAACGACGATGATTATGACAAAATAAAGACGATATTAACGACGATAATTATGAGGATAATAAGGACGATAACAACGATGATAATGACGATAATAACGACGACATTAACGACGATGATTATGACAAAATAACGACGATATTAACGAGGATAATAACGACGATAATAACGACGATATTAACGACGATAATAAAGACGATAAAAAGAAGATATGATGACAATAATAACGACGGTATTAACGATGATAATTATGACGATAACAACGAAGATAATGACGATAATAACGACGACATTAACGACGATGATTATGACAAAATAACGACGAAATTAACGACGATAATTATGAGGATAATAAGGACGATAACAACGATGATAATGACGATATAAACGACGATGATTATGACAAAATAACGACGATATTAACGACGATAATTATGCGGATAATAAGGACGATAACAACGATGATAATGACGATATAAACGACGATGTTTATGACAAAATAACGACGATATTAACGACGATAATTATGAGGATAATAAGGACGATAACAACGATGATAATGACGATATTAACGACGATATTAACGACGATAATAACGATGATAATAACGACGTTATTAACGACGATAATAACGACGATAAAAAGAAGATAATGACAATAATAACGACAGTATTAACGATGATAATTATGACGATAACAACGAAGATAATGACGATAATAACGACGACATTAACGACGATGATTATGACAAAATAACGACGATAATTTTGAGGATAATAAGGACGATAACAACGATGATAATGACGATATTAACGACGATATTAACGACGATAATAACGACGATATTAACGACGATAATAACGACGATAAAAAGAAGATAATGACAATAATAACGACGGTATTAACGATGATAATTATGACGATAACAACAAAGATAATGACGATAATAACGACGACATTAACGACGATGATTATGACAAAATAACGACGAAATTAACGACGATAATTATGAGGATAAAAAGGACGATAACAACGATGATAATGACGATATAAACGACGATGATTATGACAAAATAACGACGATATTAACGACGATAATTATGCGGATAATAAGGACGATAACAATGATGATAATGACGATATAAACGACGATGTTTATGACAAAATAACGACGATATTAACGACGATAATTATGAGGATAATAAGGACGATAACAACGATGATAATGACGATATTAACGACGATATTAACGACGATAATAACGATGATAATAACGACGATATTAACGACGATAATAACGACGATATTAACGACGATAATAACGACGATAAAAAGAAGATAATGACAATAATAACGACAGTATAACGATGATAATTATGACGATAACAACGAAGATAATGACGATAATAACGACGACATTAACGACGATGATTATGACAAAATAACGACGATAATAACGACAATAATTATGAGGATAATAAGGACGATAACAACGATGATAATGACGAAATAAACTACGATGATTATGACAAAATAACGACGATATTAACGACGATAATTTTGAGGATAATAAGGACGATAACAACGATGATAATGACGATAATAACGACGACATTAACGACGATGATTATGACAAAATAACGACGATATTAACGACGATAATTATGAGGATAATAAGGACGACAACAACGATGATAATGACGATATAAACGACGATGATTATGACAAAATAACGACGATATTATCGACGAAAATTATGTGGATAATAAGGACTATAACAACGATGATAATGACGATAATAACGACGACATTAACGACGATGATTATGACAAAATAAAGACGATATTAACGACGATAATTATGAGGATAATAAGGACGATAACAACGATGATAATGACGATAATAACGACGACATTAACGACGATGATTATGACAAAATAACGACGATATTAACGAGGATAATAACGACGATAATAACGACGATATTAAAGACGATAATAAAGACGATAAAAAGAAGATATGATGACAATAATAACGACGGTATTAACGATGATAATTATGACGATAACAACGAAGATAATGACGATAATAACGACGACATTAACGACGATGATTATGACAAAATAACGACGAAATTAACGACGATAATTATGAGGATAATAAGGACGATAACAACGATGATAATGACGATATAAACGACGATGATTATGACAAAATAACGACGATATTAACGACGATAATTATGCGGATAATAAGGACGATAACAACGATGATAATGACGATATAAACGACGATGTTTATGACAAAATAACGACGATATTAACGACGATAATTATGAGGATAATAAGGACGATAACAACGATGATAATGACGATATTAACGACGATATTAACGACGATAATAACGATGATAATAACGACGTTATTAACGACGATAATAACGACGATAAAAAGAAGATAATGACAATAATAACGACAGTATTAACGATGATAATTATGACGATAACAACGAAGATAATGACGATAATAACGACGACATTAACGACGATGATTATGACAAAATAACGACGATAATTTTGAGGATAATAAGGACGATAACAACGATGATAATGACGATAATAACGACGACATTAACGACGATGATTATGACAAAATAACGACGATATTAACGACGATAATTATGAGGATAATAAGGACGATAACAACGATGATAATGACGATATAAACGACGATGATTATGACAAAATAACGACGATATTAACGACGATAATTATGAGGATAATAAGGACGATAACAACGATGATAATGACGATATTAACGACGATATTAACGACGATAATAACGACGATAATAACGACAATATTAACGACGATAATAACGACGATATTAACGACGATAATAACGACGATAAAAAGAAGATAATGACAATAATAACGACAGTATTAACGATGATAATTATGACGATAACAACGAAGATAATGACGATAATAACGACGACATTAACGACGATGATTATGACAAAATAACGACGATAATAACGACGATAATTATGAGGATTATAAGGACGATAACAACGATGATAATGACGATAAAAACGACGATGATTATGACAAAATAACGACGATATTAACGACGATAATAATGAGGATAATAAGGACGATAACAACGATGATAATGACGATATAAACGACGATGATTATGACAAAATAACGACGATATTAAGGACGATGACTATGACAAAATAACGAGGATATTAACGAAGATAACAACGATGATAATGACGATATTAACGACGATATTAACGACGATAATAACGACGATAAAAAGAAGATAATGACAATAATAACGACGATATTAAAGACGATAATTATGAGGATAATAAGGACGATAACAACGATGATAATGACGATATAAACGACGATGATTATGACAAAATAACGACGATATTAACGACGATAATTTTGAGGATAATAAGGACGATAACAACGATTATAATGACGAAAATAACGACGACATTAACGACGATGATTATGACAAAATAACGACGATATTAACGACGATAATAACGACGATAATAACGACGATATTAACGACGATAATAACGACGATAAAAAGAAGATAATGACAATAATAACGACGGTATTAACGATGATAATTATGACGATAACAACGAAGATAATGACGATAATAACGACGACATTAACGACGATGATTATGACAAAATAACGACGAAATTAACGACGATAATTATGAGGATAAAAAGGACGATAACAACGATGATAATGACGATATAAACGACGATGATTATGACAAAATAACGATGATATTAACGACGATAATTATGCGGATAATAAGGACGATAACAACGATGATAATGACGATATAAACGACGATGTTTATGACAAAATAACGACGATATTAACGACGATAATTATGAGGATAATAAGGACGATAACAACGATGATAATGACGATATTAACGACGATATTAACGACGATAATAACGATGATAATAACGACGATATTAACGACGATAATAACGACGATATTAACGACGATAATAACGACGATAAAAAGAAGATAATGACAATAATAACGACAGTATAACGATGATAATTATGACGATAACAACGAAGATAATGACGATAATAACGACGACATTAACGACGATGATTATGACAAAATAACGACGATAACAACGACGATAATTATGAGGATAATAAGGACGATAACAACGATGATAATGACGAAATAAACTACGATGATTATGACAAAATAACGACGATATTAACGACGATAATTTTGAGGATAATAAGGACGATAACAACGATGATAATGACGATAATAACGACGACATTAACGACGATGATTATGACAAAATAACGACGATATTAACGACGATAATTATGAGGATAATAAGGACGACAACATCGATGATAATGACGATATAAACGACGATGATTATGACAAAATAACGACGATATTATCGACGAAAATTATGTGGATAATAAGGACTATAACAACGATGATAATGACGATAATAACGACGACATTAACGACGATGATTATGACAAAATAAAGACGATATTAACGACGATAATTATGAGGATAATAAGGACGATAACAACGATGATAATGACGATATAAACGACGATGATTATGACAAAATAACGACGATATTAACGACGATAATTTTGAGGATAATAAGGACGATAACAACGATGATAATGACGATAATAACGACGACATTAACGACGATGATTATGACAAAATAACGACGATATTAACGACGATAATTTTGAGGATAATAAGGACGATAACAACGATGATAATGACGATAATAACGACGACATTAACGACGATGATTATGACAAAATAACGACGATATTAACGACGATAATTATGAGGATATTAAGGACGATAACAACGATGATAATGACGATATAAACGACGATGATTATGACAAAATAACGACGATATTATCGACAATAATTATGTGGATAATAAGGACTATAACAACGATGATAATGACGATAATAACGACGACATTAACGACGATGATTATGACAAAATAACGACGATATTAACGACGATAATAACGACGATAATAACGACGATATTAACGACGATAAAAAGAAGATAATGACAATAATAACGACAGTATTAACGATGATAATTATGACGATAACAACGAAGATAATGACGATAATAACGACGACATTAACGACGATGATTATGACAAAATAACGACGATAATAACGACGATAATTATGAGGATAATAAGGACGATAACAACGATGATAATGACGATATAAACGACGATGATTATGACAAAATAACGACGATATTAACGACGATAATAATGAGGATAATAAGGACGATAACAACGATGATAATGACGATAATAACGACGACATTAACGACGATGATTATGACAAAATAACGACGATATTAACGACGATAATTTTGAGGATAATAAGGACGATAACAACGATGATAATGACGATAATAACGACGACATTAACGACGATGATTATGACAAAGTAACGACGATATTGACGACGATAATTATGAAGATAATAAGGACGATAACAACGATGATAATGACGATATAAACGACGATGATTATGACAAAATAACGACGATATTAACGACGATAATTATGAGGATAATAAGGACGATAACAACGATGATAATGACGATATTAACGACGATATTAACGACGATAATAACGACGATAATAACGACGATATTAACGACGATAATAACGACGATATTAACGACGATAATAACGACGATATAAAGAAGATAATGACAATAATAGCGACGGTATTAACGATGATAATTATGACGATAACAACGAAGATAATGACGATAATAACGACGACATTAACGACGATGATTATGACAAAATAACGACGATATTAACGACGATAATTATGAGGATAATAAGGACGATAACAACGATGATAATGACGATATAAACGACGATGATTTTGACAAAATAACGACGATATTATCGACGATGATTATGTGGATAATAAGGACTATAACAACGATGATAATGACAATAATAACGACGACATTAACGACGATGATTATGACAAAATAACGACGATATTAACTACGATAATAACGACGATAATAACGACGATATTAGCGACGATAATAACGACGATATTAACGACGATAATAACGACGATATAAAGAAGATAATGACAATAATAGCGACGGTATTAACGATGATAATTATGACGATAACAACGAAGATAATGACGATAATAACGACGACATTAACGACGATGATTATGACAAAATAACGACGATATTAACGACGATATTTATGAGGATAATAAGGACGATAACAACGATGATAATGACGATAATAACGACGATAATGACGATGATAATGACAATAATAACGACGATATTAACGACGATAATGACGACGATAATAACGACGATAATATCGACGATAATAACGACGATAATATCGACGATATTAACGACGATAACAACGATGAAAATGACGAAATAACGACGATAATTTTGAGGATAATAACGACGATAACTACGATGATAATGACGACAATAATAACGACGACATTGACAACGATAATTTTGACGATAATAACTTTGATAATGACGATATTAACGACGATAATGACGACGATATTAACGACGATAATGACGACGATAATAACGACGATATTAACGACGATAATTTTGAGGATAATAAGGACGATAACAACGATGATAATGACGATAATAACGACGACATTAACGACGATGATTATGACAAAATAACGACAATATTGACGACGATAATTATGAAGATAATAAGGACGATAACAACGATGATAATGACGATATAAACGACGATGATTATGACAAAATAACGACGATATTAACGACGATAATTATGAGGATAATAAGGACGATAACAACGATGATAATGACGATATTAACGACGATATTAACGACGATAATAACGACGATAATAACGACGATATTAACGACGATAATAACGACGATATTAACGACGATAATAACGACGATATAAAGAAGATAATGACAATAATAGCGACGGTATTAACGATGATAATTATGACGATAACAACGAAGATAATGACGATAATAACGACGACATTAACGACGATGATTATGACAAAATAACGACAATATTGACGACGATAATTATGAAGATAATAAGGACGATAACAACGATGATAATGACGATATAAACGACGATGATTATGACAAAATAACGACGATATTATCGACGATAATTATGTGGATAATAAGGACTATAACAACGATGATAATGACGATAATAACGACGACATTAACGACGATGATTATGACAAAATAACGACGATAATAACGACGATAATTATGAGGATAATAAGGACGATAACAACGATGATAATGACGATATAAACGACGATGATTATGACAAAATAACGACGATATTAACGACGATAATAATGAGGATAATAACGACGATAACAACGATGATAATGACGATAATAACGACAACATTAACGACGATGATTATGACAAAATAACGACGATATTAACGACGATAATTTTGAGGATAATAAGGACGATAACAACGATGATAATGACGATAATAACGACGACATTAACGACGATGATTATGACAAAATAACGACGATATTAACGACGATAATTATGAGGATATTAAGGACGATAACAACGATGATAATGACGATATAAACGACGATGATTATGACAAAATAACGACGATATTATCGACGATAATTATGTGGATAATAAGGACTATAACAACGATGATAATGACGATAATAACGACGACATTAACGACGATGATTATGACAAAATAACGACGATATTAACGACGATAATAACGACGATAATAACGACGATATTAACGACGATAAAAAGAAGATAATGACAATAATAACGACAGTATTAACGATGATAATTATGACGATAACAACGAAGATAATGACGATAATAACGACGACATTAACGACGATGATTATGACAAAATAACGACGATAATAACGACGATAATTATGAGGATAATAAGGACGATAACAACGATGATAATGACGATATAAACGACGATGATTATGACAAAATAACGACGATATTAACGACGATAATTTTGAGGATAATAAGGACGATAACAACGATGATAATGACGATAATAACGACGACATTAACGACGATGATTATGACAAAATAACGACGATATTGACGACGATAATTATGAAGATAATAAGGACGATAACAACGATGATAATGACGATATAAACGACGATGATTATGACAAAATAACGACGATATTAACGACGATAATTATGAGGATAATAAGGACGATAACAACGATGATAATGACGATATTAACGACGATATTAACGACGATAATAACGATGATAATAACGACGATATTAACGACGATAATAACGACGATATTAACGACGATAATAACGACGATATAAAGAAGATAATGACAATAATAGCGACGGTATTAACGATGATAATTATGACGATAACAACGAAGATAATGACGATAATAACGACGACATTAACGACGATGATTATGACAAAATAACGACGATATTAACGACGATAATTATGAGGATAATAAGGACGATAACAACGATGATAATGACGATAATAACGACGACATTAACGACGATGATTATGACAAAATAACGACGATATTGACGACGATAATTATGAAGATAATAAGGACGATAACAACGATGATAATGACGATATAAACGACGATGATTATGACAAAATAACGACGATATTAACGACGATAATTTTGAGGATAATAAGGACGATAACAACGATGATAATGACGATAATAACGACGACATTAACGACGATGATTATGACAAAATAACGACGATATTGACGACGATAATTATGAAGATAATAAGGGCGATAACAACGATGATAATGACGATATAAACGACGATGATTATGACAAAATAACGACGATATTAACGACGATAATTATGAGGATAATAAGGAAGATAACAACGATGATAATGACGATATTAACGACGATATTAACGACGATAATAACGACGATAATAACGACGATATTAACGACGATAATAACGACGATAAAAAGAAGATAATGACAATAATAACGACGGTATTAACGATGATAATTATGACGATAACAACGAAGATAATGACAATAATAACGACGACATTAACGACGATGATTATGACAAAATAACGACGATATTAACGACGATAATTATGAGGATAATAAGGACGATAACAACGATGATAATGACGATATAAACGACGATGATTTTGACAAAATAACGACGATATTATCGACGATAATTATGTGGATAATAAGGACTATAACAACGATGATAATGACAATAATAACGACGACATTAACGACGATGATTATGACAAAATAACGACGATATTAACTACGATAATAACGACGATAATAACGACGATATTAACGACGATAATAACGACGATATTAACGACGATAATAACGACGATATAAAGAAGATAATGACAATAATAGCGACGGTATTAACGATGATAATTATGACGATAACAACGAAGATAATGACGATAATAACGACGACATTAACGACGATGATTATGACAAAATAACGACGATATTAACGACGATAATTATGAGGATAATAAGGACGATAACAACGATGATAATGACGATAATAACGACGATAATGACGATGATAATGACAATAATAACGACGATATTAACGACGATAATGACGACGATAATAACGACGATAATATCGACGATCATAACGACGATAATATCGACGATATTAACGACGATAACAACGATGAAAATGACGAAATAACGACGATAATTTTGAGGATAATAACGACGATAACTACGATGATAATGACGACAATAATAACGACGACATTGACAACGATAATTTTGACGATAATAACTTTGATAATGACGATATTAACGACGATAATGACGACGATATTAACGACGATAATGACGACGATAATAACGACGATATTAACGACGATAATTTTGAGGATAATAAGGACGATAACAACGATGATAATGACGATAATAACGACGACATTAACGACGATGATTATGACAAAATAACGACAATATTGACGACGATAATTATGAAGATAATAAGGACGATAACAACGATGATAATGACGATATAAACGACGATGATTATGACAAAATAACGTCGATATTAACAACGATAATTATGAGGATAATAAGGACAATAACAACGATGATAATGACGATATTAACGACGATATTAACGACGATAATAACGACGATAATAACGACGATATTAACGACGATAATAACGACGATATTAACGACGATAATAACGACGATATAAAGAAGATAATGACAATAATAGCGACGGTATTAACGATGATAATTATGACGATAACAACGAAGATAATGACGATAATAACGACGACATTAACGACGATGATTATGACAAAATAACGACAATATTGACGACGATAATTATGAGGATAATAAGGACGATAACAACGATGATAATGACGATATAAACGACGATGATTATGACAAAATAACGACGATATTATCGACGATAATTATGTGGATAATAAGGACTATAACAACGATGATAATGACGATAATAACGACGACATTAACGACGATGATTATGACAAAATAACGACGATATTAACGACGATAATAACGACGATAAAAAGAAGATAATGACAATAATAACGACAGTATTAACGATGATAATTATGACGATAACAACGAAAATAATGACGATAATAACGACGACATTAACGACGATGATTATGACAAAATAACGACGATAATAACGACGATAATTATGAGGATAATAAGGACGATAACAACGATGATAATGACGATATAAACGACGATGATTATGACAAAATAACGACGATATTAACGACGATAATAATGAGGATAATAACGACGATAACAACGATGATAATGACGATAATAACGACAACATTAACGACGATGATTATGACAAAATAACGACGATATTAACGACGATAATTTTGAGGATAATAAGGACGATAACAACGATGATAATGACGATAATAACGACGACATTAACGACGATGATTATGACAAAATAACGACGATATTAACGACGATAATTATGAGGATATTAAGGACGATAACAACGATGATAATGACGATATAAACGACGATGATTATGACAAAATAACGACGATATTATCGACGATAATTATGTGGATAATAAGGACTATAACAACGATGATAATGACGATAATAACGACGACATTAACGACGATGATTATGACAAAATAACGACGATATTAACGACGATAATAACGACGATAATAACGACGATATTAACGACGATAAAAAGAAGATAATGACAATAATAACGACAGTATTAACGATGATAATTATGACGATAACAACGAAGATAATGACGATAATAACGACGACATTAACGACGATGATTATGACAAAATAACGACGATAATAACGACGATAATTATGAGGATAATAAGGACGATAACAACGATGATAATGACGATATAAACGACGATGATTATGACAAAATAACGACGATATTAACGACGATAATAATGAGGATAATAAGGACGATAACAACGATGATAATGACGATAATAACGACGACATTAACGACGATGATTATGACAAAATAACGACGATATTAACGACGATAATTTTGAGGATAATAAGGACGATAACAACGATGATAATGACGATAATAACGACGACATTAACGACGATGATTATGACAAAATAACGACGATATTGACGACGATAATTATGAAGATAATAAGGACGATAACAACGATGATAATGACGATATAAACGACGATGATTATGACAAAATAACGACGATATTAACGACGATAATTATGAGGATAATAAGGACGATAACAACGATGATAATGACGATATTAACGACGATATTAACGACGATAATAACGACGATAATAACGACGATATTAACGACGATAATAACGACGATATTAACGACGATAATAACGACGATATAAAGAAGATAATGACAATAATAGCGACGGTATTAACGATGATAATTATGACGATAACAACGAAGATAATGACGATAATAACGACGACATTAACGACGATGATTATGACAAAATAACGACGATATTAACGACGATAATTATGAGGATAATAAGGACGATAACAACGATGATAATGACGATATAAACGACGATGATTTTGACAAAATAACGACGATATTATCGACGATAATTATGTGGATAATAAGGACTATAACAACGATGATAATGACAATAATAACGACGACATTAACGACGATGATTATGACAAAATAACGACGATATTAACTACGATAATAACGACGATAATAACGACGATATTAACGACGATAATAACGACGATATAAAGAAGATAATGACAATAATAGCGACGGTATTAACGATGATAATTATGACGATAACAACGAAGATAATGACGATAATAACGACGACATTAACGACGATGATTATGACAAAATAACGACGATATTAACGACGATAAGTATGAGGATAATAAGGACGATAACAACGATGACAATGACTATATAAACGACGATGATTATGACAAAATAACGACGATATTATCGACGATAATTATGTGGATATTAAGGACTATAACAACGATGATAATGACGATAATAACGACGACATTAACGACGATGATTATGACAAAATAACGACGATATTAACGACGATAATAACGACGATAATAACGACGATATTAACGACGATAATAACGACGATATTAACGACGATAATAACGACAATAAAAAGAAGATAATGACAATAATAACGACAGTATTAACGATGATAATTATGACGATAACAACGAAGATAATGACGATAATAACGACGACATTAACGACGATGATTATGACAAAATAACGACGATAATAACGACGATAATTATGAGGATAATAAGGACGATAACAACGATGATAATGACGATATTAACGACGATATTAACGACGATAATAACGACGATAATAACGACGATATAAACGACGATAATAACGACGATATTAACGACGATAATAACGACGATATAAAGAAGATAATGACAATAATAGCGACGGTATTAACGATGATAATTATGACGATAACAACGAAGATAATGACGATAATAACGACGACATTAACGACGATGATTATGACAAAATAACGACAATATTGACGACGATAATTATGAAGATAATAAGGACGATAACAACGATGATAATGACGATATAAACGACGATGATTATGACAAAATAACGACGATATTATCGACGATAATTATGTGGATAATAAGGACTATAACAACGATGATAATGACGATAATAACGACGACATTAACGACGATGATTATGACAAAATAACGACGATATTAACGACGATAATAACGACGATAATAACGACGATATTAACGACGATAATAACGACGATATTAACGACGATAATAACGACAATAAAAAGAAGATAATGACAATAATAACGACAGTATTAACGATGATAATTATGACGATAACAACGAAGATAATGACGATAATAACGACGACATTAACGACGATGATTATGACAAAATAACGACGATAATAACGACGATAATTATGAGGATAATAAGGACGATAACAACGATGATAATGACGATATAAACGACGATGATTATGACAAAACAACGACGATATTAACGACGATAATAATGAGGATAATAAGGACGATAACAACGATGATAATGACGATAATAACGACGACATTAACGACGATGATTATGACAAAATAACGACGATATTAACGACGATAATTTTGAGGATAATAAGTACGATAACAACGATGATAATGACGATAATAACGACGACATTAACGACGATGATTATGACAAAATAACGACGATATTAACGACGATAATTATGAGGATAATAAGGACGATAACAACGATGATAATGACGATATTAACGACGATAATAACGACGATAATAACGACGATATTATCGACGATAATTATGTGGATAATAAGGACTATAACAACGATGATAATGACGATAAAACGACGACATTAACGACGATGATTATGACAAAATAACGACGATATTAACGACGATAATAACGACGATAATAACGACGATATTAACGACGATAATAACGACGATATTAACGACGATAATAACGACGATATAAAGAAGATAATGACAATAATAACGACAGTATTAACGATGATAATTATGACGATAACAACGAAGATAATGACGATAATAACGACGACATTAACGACGATGATTATGACAAAATAACGACGATATTAACGACGATAATTATGAGGATAATAAGGACGATAACAACGATGATAATGACGATAATAACGACGATAATGACGATGATAATGACAATAATAACGACGATATTAACGACGATAATGACGACGATAATAACGACGATAATATCGACGATAATAACGACGATAATATCGACGATATTAACGACGATAACAACGATGAAAATGACGAAATAACGACGATAATTTTGAGGATAATAACGACGATAACTACGATGATAATGACGACAATAATAACGACGACATTGACAACGATAATTTTGACGATAATAACTTTGATAATGACGATATTAACGACGATAATGACGACGATATTAACGACGATAATGACGACGATAATAACGACGATATTAACGACGATTATTTTGAGGATAATAAGGACGATAACAACGATGATAATGACGATAATAACGACGACATTAACGACGATGATTATGACAAAATAACGACAATATTGACGACGATAATTATGAAGATAATAAGGACGATAACAACGATGATAATGACGATACAAACGACGATGATTATGACAAAATAACGACGATATTAACGACGATAATTATGAGGATAATAAGGACGATAACAACGATGATAATGACGATATTAACGACGATATTAACGACGATAATAACGACGATAATAACGACGATATTAACGACGATAATAACGACGATATTAACGACGATAATAACGACGATATAAAGAAGATAATGACAATAATAGCGACGGTATTAACGATGATAATTATGACGATAACAACGAAGATAATGACGATAATAACGACGACATTAACGACGATGATTATGACAAAATAACGACGATATTAACGACGATAAGTATGAGGATAATAAGGACGATAACAACGATGATAATGACGATATTAACGACGATATTAACGACGATAATAACGACGATAATAACGACGATATTAACGACGATAATAACGACGATATTAACGACGATAATAACGACGATATAAAGAAGATAATGAGAATAATAGCGACGGTATTAACGATGATAATTATGACGATAACAACGAAGATAATGACGATAATAACGACGACATTAACGACGATGATTATGACAAAATAACGACAATATTTACGACGATAATTATGAAGATAATAAGGACGATAACAACGATGATAATGACGATATAAACGACGATGATTATGACAAAATAACGACGATATTATCGACGATAATTATGTGGATAATAAGGACTATAACAACGATGATAATGACGATAATAACGACGACATTAACGACGATGATTATGACAAAATAACGACGATATTAACGACGATAATAACGACGATAATAACGACGATATTAACGACGATAATAACGACGATATTAACGACGATAATAACGACAATAAAAAGAAGATAATGACAATAATAACGACAGTATTAACGATGATAATTATGACGATAACAACGAAGATAATGACGATAATAACGACGACATTAACGACGATGATTATGACAAAATAACGACGATAATAACGACGATAATTATGAGGATAATAAGGACGATAACAACGATGATAATGACGATATTAACGACGATATTAACGACGATAATAACGACGATAATAACGACGATATTAACGACGATAATAACGACGATATTAACGACGATAATAACGACGATATAAAGAAGATAATGAGAATAATAGCGACGGTATTAACGATGATAATTATGACGATAACAACGAAGATAATGACGATAATAACGACGACATTAACGACGATGATTATGACAAAATAACGACAATATTTACGACGATAATTATGAAGATAATAAGGACGATAACAACGATGATAATGACGATATAAACGACGATGATTATGACAAAATAACGACGATATTATCGACGATAATTATGTGGATAATAAGGACTATAACAACGATGATAATGACGATAATAACGACGACATTAACGACGATGATTATGACAAAATAACGACGATATTAACGACGATAATAACGACGATAATAACGACGATATTAACGACGATAATAACGACGATATTAACGACGATAATAACGACAATAAAAAGAAGATAATGACAATAATAACGACAGTATTAACGATGATAATTATGACGATAACAACGAAGATAATGACGATAATAACGACGACATTAACGACGATGATTATGACAAAATAACGACGATAATAACGACGATAATTATGAGGATAATAAGGACGATAACAACGATGATAATGACGATATAAACGACGATGATTATGACAAAACAACGACGATATTAACGACGATAATAATGAGGATAATAAGGACGATAACAACGATGATAATGACGATAATAGCGACGACATTAACGACGATGATTATGACAAAATAACGACGATATTAACGACGATAATTTTGAGGATAATAAGTACGATAACAACGATGATAATGACGATAATAACGACGACATTAACGACGATGATTATGACAAAATAACGACGATATTAACGACGATAATTATGAGGATAATAAGGACGATAACAACGATGATAATGACGATATTAACGACGATAATAACGACGATAATAACGACGATATTATCGACGATAATTATGTGGATAATAAGGACTATAACAACGATGATAATGACGATAAAACGACGACATTAACGACGATGATTATGACAAAATAACGACGATATTAACGACGATAATAACGACGATAATAACGACGATATTAACGACGATAATAACGACGATATTAACGACGATATTAACGACGATATAAAGAAGATAATGACAATAATAGCGACGGTATTAACGATGATAATTATGACGATAACAACGAAGATAATGACGATAATAACGACGACATTAACGACGATGATTATGACAAAATAACGACGATATTAACGACGATAATTCTGAGGATAATAAGGACGATAACAACGATGATAATGACGATAATAACGACGACATTAACGACGATGATTATGACAAAATAACGACGATATTAACGACGATAATAACGACGATAATAACGACGATATTAACGACGATAAAAAGAAGATAATGACAATAATAACGACAGTATTAACGATGATAATTATGACGATAACAACGAAGATAATGACGATAATAACGACGACATTAACGACGATGATTATGACAAAATAACGACGATAATAACGACGATAATTATGAGGATAATAAGGACGATAACAACGATGATAATGACGATATAAACGACAATGATTATGACAAAATAACGACGATATTAACGACGATAATAATGAGGATAATAAGGACGATAACAACGATGATAATGACGATAATAACGACGACATTAACGACGATGATTATGACAAAATAACGACGATATTAACGACGATAATTATGAGGATAATAAGGACGATAACAACGATGATAATGACGATATAAACGACGATGATTATGACAAAATAGCGACGATATTAACGACGATAATAATGAGGATAATAAGGACGATAACAACGATGATAATGACGATAATAACGACGACATTAACGACGATGATTATGACAAAATAACGACGATATCAACGACGATAATTTTGAGGAAAATAAGGACGGAAACAACGATGATAATGACGATAATAACGACGACATTAACGACGATGATTATGACAAAATAACGACGATATTAACGACGATAATTATGAGGATATTAAGGACGATAACAACGATGATAATGACGATATAAACGACGATGATTATGACAAAATAACGACGATATTATCGACGATAATTATTTGGATAATAAGGACTATAACAACGATGATAATGACGATAATAACGACGACATTAACGACGATGATTATGACAAAATAACGACGATATTAACGACGATAATAACGACGATATTAACGACGAAAATAACGACGATATAAAGAAGATAATGACAATAATAACGACAGTATTAACGATGCTAATTATGACGATAACAACGAAGATAATGACGATAATAACGACGACATTAACGACGATGATTATGACAAAATAACGACGATAATAACGACTATAATTATGAGGATAATAAGGACGATAACAACGATGATAATGACGATATAAACGACGATGATTATGACAAAATAACGACAATATTAACGACGATAATAATGAGGATAATAAGGACGATAACAACGATGATAATGACGATAATAACGACGACATTAACGACGATGATTATGACAAAATAACGACGATATTAACGACGATAATTTTGAGGATAATAAGGACGATAACAACGATGATAATGACGATAAAAACGACGATGATTATGACAAAATAACGACGATATTAACGACGATAATTATGAGGATAATAAGGACGATAACAGCGATGATAATGACGATATTAACGACGATATTAACGACGATAATAACGACGATCATAACGACGATATTAACGACGATAATAACGACGATATTAACGACGATAATAACGACGATATAAAGAAGATAATGACAATAATAGCGACGGTATTAACGATGATAATTATGACGATAACAACGAAGATAATGACGATAATAACGACGACAGTAACGACGATGATTATGACAAAATAGCAACGATATTAACGACGATAATTATGAGGATAATAAGGACGAAAAACAACGATGATAATGACGATATAAACGACGATGATTATGACAAAATAACGACGATATTAACGACGATAATAATGAGGATAATAAGGACGATAACAACGATGATAATGACGATAATAACGACGACATTAACGACGATGATTATGACAAAATAACGACGATATTAACGACGATAATTTTGAGGATAATAAGGACGATAACAACGATGATAATGACGATAATAACGACGACATTAACGACGATGATTATGACAAAATAACGACGATATTAACGACGATAATTATGAGGATATTAAGGACGATAACAACGATGATAATAACGATATAAACGACGATGATTATGACAAAATAACGACGAAGTTATCGACGATAATTATGTGGATAATAAGGACTATAACAACGATGATATTGACGATAATAACGACGACATTAACGACGATGATTATGACAAAATAACGACGATATAAACGACGATAATAACGACGACATTAACGACGATGATTATGACAAAATAACGACGATAATAACGACGATAATTATGAGGATAATAAGGACGATAACAACGATGATAATGACGATATAAACGACGATGATTATGACAAAATAACGACGATATTAACGACGATAATAATGAGGATAATAAGGACGATAACAACGATGATAATGACGATAATAACGACGACAATAACGACGATGATTATGACAAAATAACGACGATATTATCGACGATAATTTTGAGGATAATAAGGACGATCACAACGATGATAATGACGATAATAACGACGACATTAACGACGATGATTATGACAAAATAACGACGATATTGACGACGATAATTATGAAGATAATAAGGACGATAACAACGATGATAATGACGATATAAACGACGATGATTATGACAAAATAACGACGATATTAACGACGATAATTATGAGGATAATAAGGACGATAACAACGATGATAATGACGATATTAACGACGATATTAACGACGATAATAACGACGATAATAACGACGATATTAACGACGATAATAACGACGATATTAACGACGATAATAACGACGATATAAAGAAGATAATGACAATAATAGCGACGGTATTAACGATGATAATTATGACGATAACAACGAAGATAATGACGATAATAACGACGACATTAACGACGATGATTATGACAAAATAAGGACGATATTAACGACGATAATTATGAGGATAATAAGGACGATAACAACGATGATAATGACGATATAAACGACGATGATTATGACAAAATAACGACGATATTAACGACGATAATTTTGAGGATAATAGGACGATAACAACGATGATAATGACGATAATAACGACGACATTAACGACGATAATAACGACGATAATAACGACGATATTAACGACGATAATAACGACGATATTAACGACGATAATAGCGACGATAAAAAGAAGATAATGACAATAATAACGACAGTATTAACGATGATAATTATGACGATAACAACGAAGATAATGACGATAATAACGACGACATTAACGACGATGATTATGACAAAATAACGACGATAATAACGACGATAATTATGAGGATAATAAGGACGATAACAACGATGATAATGACGATATAAACGACGATGATTATGACAAAATAACGACGATATTATCGACGATAATTATGTGGATAATAAGGACTATAACAACGATGATAATGACGATAATAACGACGACATTAACGACGATGATTATGACAAAATAACGACGATATTAACGACGATAATAACGACGATAATAACGACGATATTAACGACGATAATAACGACGATATTAACGACGATAATAACGACGATATAAAGAAGATAATGACAATAATAGCGACGGTATTAACGATGATAATTATGACGATAACAACGAAGATAATGACGATAATAACGACGACATTATCGACGATGATTATGACAAAATAACGACGATAATAACGACGATAATTATGAGGATAATAAGGACGATAACAACGATGATAATGACGATATAAACGACAATGATTATGACAAAATAACGACGATATTAACGACGATAATAATGAGGATAATAAGGACGATAACAACGATGATAATGACGATAATAACGACGACATTAACGACGATGATTATGACAAAATAACGACGATATTAACGACGATAATTATGAGGATAATAAGGACGATAACAACGATGATAATGACGATATAAACGACGATGATTATGACAAAATAGCGACGATATTAACGACGATAATAATGAGGATAATAAGGACGATAACAACGATGATAATGACGATAATAACGACGACATTAACGACGATGATTATGACAAAATAACGACGATATCAACGACGATAATTTTGAGGAAAATAAGGACGGAAACAACGATGATAATGACGATAATAACGACGACATTAACGACGATGATTATGACAAAATAACGACGATATTAACGACGATAATTATGAGGATATTAAGGACGATAACAACGATGATAATGACGATATAAACGACGATGATTATGACAAAATAACGACGATATTATCGACGATAATTATTTGGATAATAAGGACTATAACAACGATGATAATGACGATAATAACGACGACATTAACGACGATGATTATGACAAAATAACGACGATATTAACGACGATAATAACGACGATATTAACGACGAAAATAACGACGATATAAAGAAGATAATGACAATAATAACGACAGTATTAACGATGCTAATTATGACGATAACAACGAAGATAATGACGATAATAACGACGACATTAACGACGATGATTATGACAAAATAACGACGATAATAACGACTATAATTATGAGGATAATAAGGACGATAACAACGATGATAATGACGATATAAACGACGATGATTATGACAAAATAACGACAATATTAACGACGATAATAATGAGGATAATAAGGACGATAACAACGATGATAATGACGATAATAACGACGACATTAACGACGATGATTATGACAAAATAACGACGATATTAACGACGATAATTTTGAGGATAATAAGGACGATAACAACGATGATAATGACGATATAAACGACGATGATTATGACAAAATAACGACGATATTAACGACGATAATTATGAGGATAATAAGGACGATAACAGCGATGATAATGACGATATTAACGACGATATTAACGACGATAATAACGACGATCATAACGACGATATTAACGACGATAATAACGACGATATTAACGACGATAATAACGACGATATAAAGAAGATAATGACAATAATAGCGACGGTATTAACGATGATAATTATGACGATAACAACGAAGATAATGACGATAATAACGACGACAGTAACGACGATGATTATGACAAAATAGCAACGATATTAACGACGATAATTATGAGGATAATAAGGACGAAAAACAACGATGATAATGACGATATAAACGACGATGATTATGACAAAATAACGACGATATTAACGACGATAATAATGAGGATAATAAGGACGATAACAACGATGATAATGACGATAATAACGACGACATTAACGACGATGATTATGACAAAATAACGACGATATTAACGACGATAATTTTGAGGATAATAAGGACGATAACAACGATGATAATGACGATAATAACGACGACATTAACGACGATGATTATGACAAAATAACGACGATATTAACGACGATAATTATGAGGATATTAAGGACGATAACAACGATGATAATAACGATATAAACGACGATGATTATGACAAAATAACGACGAAGTTATCGACGATAATTATGTGGATAATAAGGACTATAACAACGATGATATTGACGATAATAACGACGACATTAACGACGATGATTATGACAAAATAACGACGATATAAACGACGATAATAACGACGACATTAACGACGATGATTATGACAAAATAACGACGATAATAACGACGATAATTATGAGGATAATAAGGACGATAACAACGATGATAATGACGATATAAACGACGATGATTATGACAAAATAACGACGATATTAACGACGATAATAATGAGGATAATAAGGACGATAACAACGATGATAATGACGATAATAACGACGACAATAACGACGATGATTATGACAAAATAACGACGATATTATCGACGATAATTTTGAGGATAATAAGGACGATCACAACGATGATAATGACGATAATAACGACGACATTAACGACGATGATTATGACAAAATAACGACGATATTGACGACGATAATTATGAAGATAATAAGGACGATAACAACGATGATAATGACGATATAAACGACGATGATTATGACAAAATAACGACGATATTAACGACGATAATTATGAGGATAATAAGGACGATAACAACGATGATAATGACGATATTAACGACGATATTAACGACGATAATAACGACGATAATAACGACGATATTAACGACGATAATAACGACGATATTAACGACGATAATAACGACGATATAAAGAAGATAATGACAATAATAGCGACGGTATTAACGATGATAATTATGACGATAACAACGAAGATAATGACGATAATAACGACGACATTAACGACGATGATTATGACAAAATAAGGACGATATTAACGACGATAATTATGAGGATAATAAGGACGATAACAACGATGATAATGACGATATAAACGACGATGATTATGACAAAATAACGACGATATTAACGACGATAATTTTGAGGATAATAGGACGATAACAACGATGATAATGACGATAATAACGACGACATTAACGACGATAATAACGACGATAATAACGACGATATTAACGACGATAATAACGACGATATTAACGACGATAATAGCGACGATAAAAAGAAGATAATGACAATAATAACGACAGTATTAACGATGATAATTATGACGATAACAACGAAGATAATGACGATAATAACGACGACATTAACGACGATGATTATGACAAAATAACGACGATAATAACGACGATAATTATGAGGATAATAAGGACGATAACAACGATGATAATGACGATATAAACGACGATGATTATGACAAAATAACGACGATATTATCGACGATAATTATGTGGATAATAAGGACTATAACAACGATGATAATGACGATAATAACGACGACATTAACGACGATGATTATGACAAAATAACGACGATATTAACGACGATAATAACGACGATAATAACGACGATATTAACGACGATAATAACGACGATATTAACGACGATAATAACGACGATATAAAGAAGATAATGACAATAATAGCGACGGTATTAACGATGATAATTATGACGATAACAACGAAGATAATGACGATAATAACGACGACATTATCGACGATGATTATGACAAAATAACGACGATAATAACGACGATAATTATGAGGATAATAAGGACGATAACAACGATGATAATGACGATATAAACGACGATGATTATGACAAAATAACGACGATATTAACGACGATAATAATGAGGATAATAAGGACGATAACAACGATGATAATGACGATAATAACGACGACATTAACGACGATGATTATGACAAAATAACGACGATATTAACGACGATAATTTTGAGGATAATAAGGACGAAAACAACGATGATAATGACGATAATAACGACGACATTAACGACGATGATTATGACAAAAAAACGACGATATTGACGACGATAATTATGAGGATAATAAGGACGATAACAACGATGATAATGACGATATAAACGACGATGATTATGACAAAATAACGACGATATTATCGACGATAATTATGTGGATAATAAGGACTATAACAACGATGATAATGACGATAATAACGACGACATTAACGACGATGATTATGACAAAATAACGACGATATTAACGACGATAATAACGACGATAATAACGACGATATTAACGACGATAATAACGACGATATTAACGACGATAATAACGACGATATAAAGAAGATAATGACAATAATAGCGACGGTATTAACGATGATAATTATGACGATAACAACGAAGATAATGACGATAATAACGACGACATTAACGACGATGATTATGACAAAATAAGGACGATATTAACGACGATAATTATGAGGATAATAAGGACGATAACAACGATGATAATGACGATATAAACGACGATGATTATGACAAAATAACGACGATATTAACGACGATAATTTTTAGGATAATAGGACGATAACAACGATGATAATGACGATAATAACGACGACATTAACGACGATAATAACGACGATAATAACGACGATATAAAGAAGATAATGACAATAATAGCGACGGTATTAACGATGATAATTATGACGATAACAACGAAGATAATGACGATAATAACGACGACATTATCGACGATGATTATGACAAAATAACGACGATAATAACGACAATAATTATGAGGATAATAAGGACGATAACAACGATGATAATGACGATATAAACGACGATGATTATGACAAAATAACGACGATATTAACGACGATAATAATGAGGATAATAAGGACGATAACAACGATGATAATGACGATAATAACGACGACATTAACGACGATGATTATGACAAAATAACGACGATATTAACGACGATAATTTTGAGGATAATAAGGACGAAAACAACGATGATAATGACGATAATAACGACGACATTAACGACGATGATTATGACAAAAAAACGACGATATTGACGACGATAATTATGAGGATAATAAGGACGATAACAACGATGATAATGACGATATAAACGACGATGATTATGACAAAATAACGACGATATTAACGACGATAATAATGAGGATAATAAGGACGATAACAACGATGATAATGACGATAATAACGACGACATTAACGACGATGATTATGACAAAATAACGACGATATTAACGACGATAATTTTGAGGATAATAAGGACGAAAACAACGATGATAATGACGATAATAACGACGACATTAACGACGATGATTATGACAAAAAAACGACGATATTGACGACGATAATTATGAGGATAATAAGGACGATAACAACGATGATAATGACGATATAAACGACGATGATTATGACAAAATAACGACGATATTATCGACGATAATTATGTGGATAATAAGGACTATAACAACGATGATAATGACGATAATAACGACGACATTAACGACGATGATTATGACAAAATAACGACGATATTAACGACGATAATAACGACGATAATAACGACGATATTAACGACGATAATAACGACGATATTAACGACGATAATAACGACGATATAAAGAAGATAATGACAATAATAGCGACGGTATTAACGATGATAATTATGACGATAACAACGAAGATAATGACGATAATAACGACGACATTAACGACGATGATTATGACAAAATAAGGACGATATTAACGACGATAATTATGAGGATAATAAGGACGATAACAACGATGATAATGACGATATAAACGACGATGATTATGACAAAATAACGACGATATTAACGATGATAATTTTTAGGATAATAGGACGATAACAACGATGATAATGACGATAATAACGACGACATTAACGACGATATTAACGACGATAATAACGACGATATAAAGAAGATAATGACAATAATAGCGACGGTATTAACGATGATAATTATGACGATAACAACGAAGATAATGACGATAATAACGACGACATTATCGACGATGATTATGACAAAATAACGACGAAAATAACGACGATAATTATGAGGATAATAAGGACGATAACAACGATGATAATGACGATATAAACGACGATGATTATGACAAAATAACGACGATATTAACGACGATAATAATGAGGATAATAAGGACGATAACAACGATGATAATGACGATAATAAGGACGACATTAACGACGATGATTATGACAAAATAACGACGATATTAACGACGATAATTTTGAGGATAATAAGGACGAAAACAACGATGATAATGACGATAATAACGACGACATTAACGACGATGATTATGACAAAAAAACGACGATATTGACGACGATAATTATGAGGATAATAAGGACGATAACAACGATGATAATGACGATATAAACGACGATGATTATGACAAAATAACGACGATATTATCGACGATAATTATGTGGATAATAAGGACTATAACAACGATGATAATGACGATAATAACGACGACATTAACGACGATGATTATGACAAAATAACGACGATATTAACGACGATAATAACGACGATAATAACGACGATATTAACGACGATAATAACGACGATATTAACGACGATAATAACGACGATATAAAGAAGATAATGACAATAATAGCGACGGTATTAACGATGATAATTATGACGATAACAACGAAGATAATGACGATAATAACGACGACATTAACGACGATGATTATGACAAAAAAACGACGATATTGACGACGATAATTATGAGGATAATAAGGACGATAACAACGATGATAATGACGATATAAACGACGATGATTATGACAAAATAACGACGATATTAACGACGATAATTATGAGGATAATAAGGACGATAACAACGATGATAATGACGATATTAACGACGATATTAACGACGATAATAACGACGATAATAACGACGATATTAACGACGATAATAACGACGATATTAACGACGATAATAACGACGATAAAAAGAAGATAATGACAATAATAACGACAGTATTAAATGATAATTATGACGATAACAACGAAGATAATGATGATAATAACGACGACATTAACGACGATGATTATGACAAAATAACGACGATAATAACGACGATAATTATGAGGATAATAAGGACGATAACAACGATGATAATGACGATATAAACGACGATTATTATGACAAAATAACGACGATATTAACGACGATAATAATGAGGATAATAAAGACGATAACAACGATGACAATGACGATAATAACGACGACATTAACGACGATGATTATGACAAAATAACGACGATATTAACGACGATAATTTTGAGGATAATAAGGACGATAACAACGATGATAATGACGATAATAACGACGACATTAACGACGATGATTATGACAAAATAACGACGATATTAACGACGATAATTATGAGGATAATAAGGACGATAACAACGATGATAATGACGATATAAACGACGATGATTATGACAAAATAACGACGATATGATCGACGATAATTATGTGGATAATAAGGACTATAACAACGATGATAATGACGACGATATTAACGACGATAATAACGACGATGATTATGACAAAATAACGACGATATTAACGACGATAATAACGACGATAATAACGACGATATTAACGACGATAATAACGACGATATTAACGACGATAATAACGACGATAAAAAGAAGATAATGACAATAATAACGACAGTATTAACGATAATAATTATGACGATAACAACGAAGATAATGACCATAATAACGACGACATTAACGACGATGATTATGACAAAATAACGACGATAATAACGACGATAATTATGAGGATAATAAGGACGATAACAACGATGATAATGACGATATAAACGACGATGATTATGACAAAATAACGACGATAATAACGATGATAATTATGAGGATAATAAGGACGATAACAACGATGATAATGACGATATAAACGACGATGATTATGACAAAATAACGACGATATTAACGACGATAATTTTGAGGATAATAAGGACGATAACAACGATGATAATGACGATAATAACGACGACATTAACGACGATGATTATGACAAAATAACGACGATATTAACGACGATAATTATGAGGATAATAAGGACGATAACAACGATGATAATGACGATATAAACGACGATGATTATGACAAAATAACGACGATATTATCGACGATAATTATGTGGATAATAAGGACTATAACAACGATGATAATGACGATAATAACGACGACATTAACGACGATGATTATGACAAAATAACGACGATATTAACGACGATAATAACGACGATAATTACGACGATATTAACGACGATATTAACGACGATATTAACGACGATAATAACGACGATATAAAGAAGATAATGACAATAATAGCGACGGTATTAAAGATGATAATTATGACGATAACAACGAAGATAATGACGATAATAACGACGACATTAACGACGATGATTATGACAAAATAATGACGATATTAACGACGATAATTATGAGGAAAATAAGGACGATAACAACGATGATAATGACGATATAAACGACGATGATTATGACAAAATAACGCCGATAATAACGACGATATTAACGACGATAATAACGACGATAATAACGACGATATTAACGACGATAATAACGACGATATTAACGACGATAATAACGACGATAAAAAGAAGATAATGACAATAATAACGACAGTATTAACGATGATAATTATGACGATAACAACGAAGATAATGACGATAATAACGACGACATTAACGACGATGATTATGACAAAATAACGACGATAATAACGACGATAATTATGAGGATAATAAGGACGATAACAACGATGATAATGACGATATAAACGACGATATTAACGACGATAATTTTGAGGATAATAAGGACGATAACAACGATGATAATGACGATAATAACGACGACATTAACGACGATGATTATGACAAAATAACGACGATATTAACGACGATAATTTTGAGGATAATAAGGACGATAACAACGATGATAATGACGATAATAACGACGACATTAACGACGATGATTATGACAAAATAACGACGATATTAACGACGATAATTATGAGGATAATAAGGACGATAACAACGATGATAATGACGATATAAACGACGATGATTATGACAAAATAACGACGATATTATCGACGATAATTACGTGGATAATAAGGACTATAACAACGATGATAATGACGATAATAACGACGACATTAACGACGATGATTATGACAAAATAACGACGATATTAACGACGATAATAACGACGATAATTACGACGATATTAACGACGATAATAACGACGATATTAACGACGATAATAACGACGATATAAAGAAGATAATGACAATAATAGCGACGGTATTAAAGATGATAATTATGAAGATAACAACGAAGATAATGACGATAATAACGACGACATTAACGACGATGATTATGACAAAATAAGGACGATATTAACGACGATAATTATGAGGATAATAAGGACGATAACAACGATGATAATGACGATATAAACGACGATGATTATGACAAAATAACGCCGATAATAACGACGATATTAACGACGATAATAACGACGATAATAACGACGATATTAACGACGATAATAACGACGATATTAACGACGATATTAACGACGATAAAAAGAAGATAATGACAATAATAACGACAGTATTAACGATGATAATTATGACGATAACAACGAAGATAATGACCATAATAACGACGACATTAACGACGATGATTATGACAAAATAACGACGATAATAACGACGATAATTATGAGGATAATAAGGACGATAACAACGATGATAATGACGATATAAACGACGATGATTATAACAAAATAACGACGATAATAACGATGATAATTATGAGGATAATAAGGACGATAACAACGATGATAATGACGATATAAACGACGATGATTATGACAAAATAACGACGATATTAACGACGATAATTATGTGGATAATAAGGACTATAACAACGATGATAATGACGATAATAACGACGACATTAACGACGATGATTATGACAAAATAACGACGATATTAACGACGATAATAACGACGATAATAACGACGATATTAACGACGATAATAACGACGATATTAACGACGATAATAACGACGATATAAAGAAGATAATGACAATAATAGCGACGGTATTAACGATGATAATTATGACGATAACAACGAAGATAATGACGATAATAACGACGACATTAACGACGATGATTAAGACAAAATAAGGACGATATTAACGACGATAATTATGAGGATAATAAGGACGATAACAACGATGATAATGACGATATAAACGACGATGATTATGACAAAATAACGACGATATTAACGACGATAATTTTGAGGATAATAAGGACGATAACAACGATGATAATGACGATAATAACGACGACATTAACGACGATGATTATGACAAAATAACGACGATATTAACGACGATAATTATGAGGATAATAAGGACGATAACAACGATGATAATGACGATATTAACGACGATATTAAAGAAGATAATAACGACGATAATAACGACGATATTAACGACGATAAAAAAAAGATAATGACAATAATAACGACGATATTAACGATGATAATTATGACGATAACAACGAAGATAATGACGATAATAACGACAACATTAACGACGATGATTATGACAAAATAACGACGATATTAACGACGATAATTATGAGGATAATAAGGACGATAACAACGATGATAATGACTATATTAACGACGATATTAACGACAATAATAACGACGATAATAACGACGATATTAACGACGATAATAACGACGATATTAACGACGATAATAACGACGATATAAAGAAGATAATGACAATAATAGCGACGGTATTAACGATGATAATTATGACGATAACAACGAAGATAATGAATATAATAACGACAACATTGACGACGATGATTATGACAAAATAACGACGATATTAACGACGATAATTATGAGGATAATAAGGACGATAACAACGATGATAATGACGATAATAACGACGATAATGACGATGTTAATGACAATAATAACGACGATATTAACGACGATAATGACGACGATAATAACGACGATAATATCGACGATAATAACGACGATAATATCGACGATATTAACGACGATAACAACGATGAAAATGACGAAATAACGACGATAATTTTGAGGATAATAACGACGATAACTACGATGATAATGACGACGATAATAACGACGACATTGACAACGATAATTTTGACGATAATAACTATGATAATGACGATATTAACGACGATTATGACGTCGATATTAACGACGATAATGACGACGATAATAACGACGATATTAACGACGATGATTATCACAAAATAACGACGATATTAACGACGTTAATTATGAGGATAATAAGGACGATAACAACGAAGATAATGACGATAATAACGACGACATTAACGACGATGATTATGACAAAATAACGAGGATATTAACGAAGATAACAACGATGATAATGACGATATTAACGACGATATTAACGACGATAATAACGACGATAAAAAGAAGATAATGACAATAATAACGACAGTATTAACGATGATAATTATGACGATAACAACGAAGATAATGACTATAATAACGACGACATTAACGACGATGATTATGACAAAATAACGACGATAATAACGACGATAATTATGAGGATAATAAGGACGATAACAACGATGATAATGACGATATAAACGACGATGATTATGACAAAATAACGACGATATTAACGACGATAATAATGAGGATAATAAGGACGATAACAACGATGATAATGACGATAATAACGACGACATTAACGACGATGATTATGACAAAATAACGACGATATTAACGACGATAATTATGAGGATAATAAGGACGATAACAACGATGATAATGACGATATTAACGACGAAATTAAAGAAGATAATAACGACGATAATAACGACGATATTAACGACGATAAAAAAAAGATAATGACAATAATAACGACGATATTAACGATGATAATTATGACGATAACAACGAAGATAATGACGATAATAACGACGACATTAACGACGATGATTATGACAAAATAACGACGATATTAACGACGATAATTATGAGGATAATAAGGACGATAACAACGATGATAATGACGATATAAACGACGATGATTATGACAAAATAACGACGATAATAACGACGATATTAACGACGATAATAACGACGATAATAACGACGATATTAACGACGATAATAACGACGATATTAACGACGATAATAACGACGATAAAAAGAAGATAATGACAATAATAACGACAGTATTAACGATGATAATTATGACGATAACAACGGAGATAATGACGATAATAACGACGACATTAACGACGATGATTATTACAAAATAACGACGATAATAACGACGATAATTATGAGGATAATAAGGACGATAACAACGATGATAATGACGATATAAACGACGATGATTATGACAAAATAACGACGATATTAACGACGATAATAATGAGGATAATAAGGACGATAACAACGATGATAATGACGATAATAACGACGACATTAACGACGATGATTATGACAAAATAACGACGATAATCATGAGGATAATAGAGACGATAACAACGATGATAATGACGATATAAACGACGATGATTATGACAAAATAACGACGATATTAACGACGATAATAATGAGGATAATAAGGACGATAACAACGATGATAATGACGATAATAACGACGACATTAACGACGATGATTATGACAAAATAACGACGATATTAACGACGATAATTTTGAGGATAATAAGGACGATAACAACGATGATAATGACGATAATAACGACGACATTAACGACGATGATTATGACAAAATAACGACGATATTAACGACGATAATTATGAGGATATTAAGGACGATAACAACGATGATAATGACGATATAAACGACGATGATTATGACAAAATAACGACGATATTATCGACGATAATTATGTGGATAATAAGGACTATAACAACGATGATAATGACGATAATAACGACGACATTAACGACGATGATTATGACAAAATAACGACGATATTAACGACGATAATAACGACGATATTAACGACGATAATAACGACGATATAAAGAAGATAATGACAATAATAACGACAGTATTAACGATGATAATTATGACGATAACAACGAAGATAATGACGATAATAACGACGACATTAACGACGATGATTATGACAAAATAACGACGATAATAACGACGATAATTATGAGGATAATAAGGACGATAACAACGATGATAATGACGATATAAACGACGATGATTATGACAAAATAACGATGATATTATCGACGATAATTATGTGGATAATAAGGACTATAACAACGATGATAATGACGATAATAACGACGACATTAACGACGATGATTAAGACAAAATAACGACGATATTAACGACGATAATAACGACGAAAATAACGACGATATTAACGACGATAATAACGACGATATTAACGACGATAATAACGACGATATAAAGAAGATAATGACAATAATAGCGACGGTATTAACGATGATAATTATGACGATAACAACGAAGATAATGACGATAATAACGACGACATTAACGACGATGATTATGACAAAATAACGACGATAATAACGACGATAATTATGAGGATAATAAGGACGATAACAACGATGATAATGTCGATATAAACGACGATTATTATGACAATATAACGACGATATTAACGACGAGAATAATGAGGATAATAAGGACGATAACAACGATGATAATGACGATAATAACGACGACATTAACGACGATGATTATGACAAAATAACGACGATATTAACGACGATAATAATGAGGATAATAAGGACGATAACAACGATGATAATGACGATAATAACGACGACATTAACGACGATGATTATGACAAAATAACGACGATATTAACGACGATAATTTTGAGGATAATAAGGACGATAACAACGATGATAATGACGATAATAACGACGACATTAACGACGATGATTATGACAAAATAACGACGATATTAACGACGATAATTATGAGGATAATAAGGACGATAACAACGATGATAATGACGATATTAACGACGATATTAACGAAGATAATAACGACGATAATAACGACGATATTAACGACGATAAAAAAAAGATAATGACAATAATAACGACGATATTAACGATGATAATTATGACGATAACAACGAAGATAATGACGATAATAACGACGACATTAACGACTATGATTATGACAAAATAACGACAATATTAACGACGATAATTTTGAGGATAATAAGGACGATAACAACGATGATAATGACGATAATAACGACGACATTAACGACGATAATAACGACGATAATAACGACGATATTAACGACGATAATAACGACGATAAAAAGAAGATAATGACAATAATAACGACAGTATTAACGATGATAATTATGACGATAACTACGAAGATAATGACGATAATAACGACGACATTAACGACGATGATTATGACAAAATAACGACGATAATAACGACGATAATTATGAGGATAATAAGGACGATAACAACGATGATAATGACGATATAAACGACGATTATTATGACAAAATAACGACGATATTAACGACGAGAATAATGAGGATAATAAGGACGATAACAACGATGATACTGACGATAATAACGACGACATTAACGACGATGATTATGACAAAATAACGACGATATTAACGACGATAATTATGAGGATAATAAGGACGATAACAACGATGATAATGACGATATAAACGACGATGATTATGACAAAATAACGACGATATTATCGACGATAATTATGTGGATAATAAGGACTATAACAACGATGATAATGACGATAAGAACGACGACATTAACGACGATGATTATGACAAAATAACGACGATATTAACGACGATAATAACGACGATAATTACGACGATATTAACGACGATAATAACGACGATATTAACGACGATAATAACGACGATATAAAGAAGATAATGACAATAATAGCGACGGTATTAACGATAATAATTATGACGATAACAACGAAGATAATGACGATAATAACGACGACATTAACGACGATGATTATGACAAAATAACGACGATATTAACGACGATAATTATGAGGATAATAAGGACGATAACAACGATGATAATGACGATATTAACGACGATATTAAAGAAGATAATAACGACGATAATAACGACGATATTAACGACGATAAAAAAAAGATAATGACAATAATAACGACGATATTAACGATGATAATTATGACGATAACAACGAAGATAATGACGATAATAACGACGACATTAACGACGATGATTATTACAAAATAACGACGATAATAACGACGATAATTATGAGGATAATAAGGACGATAACAACGATGATAATGACGATATAAACGACGATGATTATGACAAAATAACGGCGATATTATCGACGAAAATTATGTGGATAATAAGGACTATAACAACGATGATAATGACGATAATAACGACGACATTAACGACGATGATTATGACAAAATAACGACGATATTAACGACGATAATTATGAGGATAATAAAGACGATAACAACGATGATAATGACGATAATAACGACGACATTAACGACGATGATTATGACAAAATAAAGACGATATTAACGACGATAATTATGAGGATAATAAGGACGATAACAACGATGATAATGACGATATTAACGACGATATTAACGACGATAATAACGACGATAATAACGACGATATTAACGACGATAAAAAGAAGATAATGACAATAATAACGACGATATTAACGATGATAATTATGACGATTACAACGATGATAATGACGATATAAACGACGATGATTATGACAAAATAACGACGATATTAACGACGATAATTTTGAGGATTATAAGGACGATAACAACGATGATAATGACGATAATAACGACGACATTAACGACGATGATTATGACAAAATAACGACAATATTAACGACGATAATTATGAGGATAATAAGGACGATAACAACGATGATAATGACGATATTAACGACGATATTAACGACGATAATAACGACGATAATAACGACGATATTAACGACGATAATAACGACGATAAAAAGAAGATAATGATAATAATAACGACAGTATTAACGATGATAATTATGACGATAACTACGAAGATAATGACGATAATAACGACGACATTAACGACGATGATTATGACAAAATAACGACGATAATAACGACGATAATTATGAGGATAATAAGGACGATAAAAACGAAGATAATGACGATATAAAAGACGATGATTATGACAAAATAACGACGATATTAACGACGATAATTATGAGGATAATAAAGACGATAACAACGATGAAAATGACGATATTAACGACGATATTAACGACGATAATAACGACGATAATAACGACGATATTAACGACGATAATAACGACGATAAAAAGAAGATTATGACAATAATAACGACGGTATTAACGATGATAATTATGACGATAACAACGAAGATAATGACGAAAATAACGACGACATTAACGACGATGATTATGACAAAATAACGACGATATTAACGACGATAATTATGAGGATAATAAGGACGATAACAACGCTGATAATGACGATATTACCGACGATATTAACGACGATAATAACGACGATAATAACGACGATATTAACGACGATAATAACGACGATAAAAAGAAGATAATGACAATAATAACGACGGTATTAACGATGATAATTATGACGATAACAACGAAGATAATGACGATAATAACGACGACATTAACGACGATGATTATGACAAAATAACGACGATAATAACGACGATAATTATGAGGATAATAAGGACGATAACAACGATGATAATGACGATATAAACGACGATGATTATGACAAAATAACGACGATATTATCGACGATAATTATGTGGATAATAAGGACTATAACAACAATGATAATGACGATAATAACGACGACATTAACGACGATGATTATGACAAAATAACGACGATATTAACGACGATAATTATGAGGATAATAAGGACGATAACAACGATGATAATGACGATAATAACGACGACATTAACGACGATGATTATGACAAAATAAAGACGATATTAACGACGATAATTATGAGGATAATAAGGACGATAACAACGATGATAATGACGATATTAACGACGATATTAACGACGATAATAACGACGATAATAACGACGATATTAACGACGATAAAAAGAAGATAATGACAATAATAACGACGATATTAACGATGATAATTATGACGATTACAACGAAGATAATGACGATAATAACGACGACATTAACGACGATGATTATGACAAAATAACGACGATATTAACGACGATAATTATTAGGATAATAAGGACGATAACAACGATGATAATGACGATATAAACGACGATGATTATGACAAAATAACGACGATATTTAAGACGATAATTATGAGGATAATAAGGACGATAAAAACGATGATAATGACGATATTAACGACGATATTAACGACGATAATAACGACGATAATAACGACGATATTAACGACGATAATAACGACGATATTAACGACGATAATAACGACGATATAAAGAAGATAATGACAATAATAACGACGGTATTAACGATGATAATTATGACGATAACAACGAAGATAATGATGATAATAACGACGACATTAACGACGATGATTATGACAAAATAACGACAATATTAACGACGATAATTATGAGGATAATAAGGACGATAACAACGATGATAATGACGATATTAACGACGATATTAACGACGATAATAACGACGATAATAACGACGATATTAACGACGATAATAACGACGATAAAAAGAAGATAATGACAATAATAACGACAGTATTAACGATGATAATTATGACGATAACTACGAAGATAATGACGATAATAACGACGACATTAACGACGATGATTATGACAAAATAACGACGATAATAACGACGATAATTATGAGGATAATAAGGACGATAAAAACGATGATAATGACGATATAAAAGACGATGATTATGACAAAATAACGACGATATTAACGACGATAATTATGAGGATAATAAGGACGATAACAACGATGAAAATGACGATATTAACGACGATATTAACGACGATAATAACGACGATAATAACGACGATATTAACGACGATAATAACGACGATAAAAAGAAGATTATGACAATAATAACGACGGTATTAACGATGATAATTATGACGATAACAACGAAGATAATGACGAAAATAACGACGACATTAACGACGATGATTATGACAAAATAACGACGATATTAACGACGATAATTATGAGGATAATAAGGACGATAACAACGCTGATAATGACGATATTACCGACGATATTAACGACGATAATAACGACGATAATAACGACGATATTAACGACGATAATAACGACGATAAAAAGAAGATAATGACAATAATAACGACGGTATTAACGATGATAATTATGACGATAACAACGAAGATAATGACGATAATAACGACGACATTAACGACGATGATTATGACAAAATAACGACGATATTAACGACGATAATTATGAGGATAATAAGGACGATAACAACGATGATAATGACGATAATAACGACGACATTAACGACGATGATTATGACAAAATAAAGACGATATTAACGACGATAATTATGAGGATAATAAGGACGATAACAACGATGATAATGACGATATTAACGACGATATTAACGACGATAATAACGACGATAATAACGACGATATTAACGACGATAAAAAGAAGATAATGACAATAATAACGTCGATATTAACGATGATAATTATGACGATTACAACGAAGATAATGACGATAATAACGACGACATTAACGACGATGATTATGACAAAATAACGACGATATTAACGACGATAATTATTAGGATAATAAGGACGATAACAACGATGATAATGACGATATAAACGACGATGATTATGACAAAATAACGACGATATTTAAGACGATAATTATGAGGATAATAAGGACGATAAAAACGATGATAATGACGATATTAACGACGATATTAACGACGATAATAACGACGATAATAACGACGATATTAACGACGATAATAACGACGATATTAACGACGATAATAACGACGATATAAAGAAGATAATGACAATAATAACGACGGTATTAACGATGATAATTATGACGATAACAACGAAGATAATGATGATAATAACGACGACATTAACGACGATGATTATGACAAAATAAGGACGATATTAACGACGATAATTATGAGGATAATAAGGACGATAACAACGATGATAATGACGATATAAACGACGATGATTATGACAAAATAACGGCGATATTAACGACGATAATTTTGAGGTTAATAAGGACGATAACAACGATGATAATGACGATAATAACGACGACATTAACGACGATGATTATGACAAAATAACTACGATATTAACGACGATAATTATGAGGATAATAAGGACGATAACAACGATGATAATGACGATATTAACGACGATATTAAGGAAGATAATAACGACGATAATAACGACGATATTAACGACGATAAAAAAAAGATAATGACAATAATAACGACGATATTAACGATGATAATTATGACGATAACAACGAAGATAATGACAATAATAACGACGACATTAACGACGATGATTATGACAAAATAACGACGATATTAACGACGATAATTACGAGGATAATAAGGACGATAACAACGATGATAATGACGATATAAACGACGATGATTATGACAAAATAACGACGATATTAACGACGATAATTATGAGGATAATAAGGACGATAACAACGATGATAATGACGATATTAACGACGATATTAACGACGATAATAACGACGATAATAACGACGATATTAACGACGATAATAACCACGATATTAACAACGATAATAACGACGATAAAAAGAAGATAATGACAATAATAACGACAGTATTAACGATGATAATTATGACGATAACAACGATGATAATGACGATAATAACGACGACATTAACGACGATGATTATGACAAAATAACGACGATAATAACGACGATAATTATGAGGATAATAAGGACGATAACAACGATGATAATGACGATATAAACGACGATGATTATGACATAATAACGACGATATTAACGAGGATAAAAAGAAGATAATGACAATAATAACGACGATATTAACGATGATAATTATGACGATAATAACGATAATAACGACGATATTAACGACGATAATAACGACGATAAAAAGAAGATAATGACAATAATAACGACAGTATTAACGATGATAATTATGACGATAACAACGATGATAATGACGATAATAACGACGACATTAACGACGATGATTATGACAAAATAACGACGATATTAACGACGATAATTTTGAGGATAATAAAGACGATAACAACGATGATAATGACGATAATAACGACGACATTAAGGACGATGACTATGACAAAATAACGAGGATATTAACGAAGATAACAACGATGATAATGACGATATTAACGACGATATTAACGACGATAATAACGACGATAAAAAGAAGATAATGACAATAATAACGACGATATTAAAGACGATAATTATGAGGATAATAAGGACGATAACAACGATGATAATGACGATATAAACGACTATGATTAGGACAAAATAACGACGATATTAACGACGATAATTTTGAGGATAATAAGGACGATAACAACGATGATAATGACGAAAATAACGACGACATTAACGACGATGATTATGACAAAATAACGACGATATTAACGACGATAATAACGACGATAATAACGACGATATTAACGACGATTATAACGACGATAAAAAGAAGATAATGACAATAATAACGACGGTATTAACGATGATAATTATGACGATAACAACAAAGATAATGACGATAATAACGACGACATTAACGACGATATTAACGACGATAATAACGACGATAAAAAGAAGATAATGACAATAATAACGACGATATTAAAGACGATAATTATGAGGATAATAAGGACGATAACAACGATGATAATGACGATATAAACGACGATGATTATGACAAAATAACGACGATATTAACGACGATAATTTTGAGGATAATAAGGACGATAACAACGATGATAATGACGATAATAACGACGACATTAACGACGATGATTATGACAAAATAACGACGATATTAACGACGATAATAACGACGATAATAACGACGATATTAACGACGATAATAACGACGATAAAAAGAAGATAATGACAATAATAACGACGGTATTAACGATGATAATTATGACGATAACAACAAAGATAATGACGATAATAACGACGACATTAACGACGATGGTTATGACAAAATAACGACGATAATAACGACGATAATTATGAGGATAATAAGGACGATAACAACGAAGATAATGACGATATAAACGACGATGATTATGACAAAATAACGACGATATTAACAACGATATTAACAATGATAATTATGACGATAACAGCGAAGATAATGACGATAATAACGACGACATTAACGACGATGATTATGACAAAATAACGACGATATTAACGACGATAATTATGAGGATAATAAGGACGATAACAACGATGATAATGACGATATTAAAGACGATATTAACGACGATAACAACGATGATAATGACGATATTAACGACGATATTAACGACGATAATAACGACGATAATAACGACGATATTAACGACGATGATTATCACAAAATAACGACGATATTAACGACGATAATTATTAGGATAATAAGGACGATAACAACGATGATAATGACGATATAAACGACGATGATTATGACAAAATAACGACGATATTTAAGACGATAATTATGAGGATAATAAGGACGATAAAAACGATGATAATGACGATATTAACGACGATATTAACGACGATAATAACGACGATAATAACGACGATATTAACGACGATAATAACGACGATATAAAGAAGATAATGACAATAATAACGACGGTATTAACGATGATAATTATGACGATAACAACGAAGATAATGATGATAATAACGACGACATTAACGACGATGATTATGACAAAATAAGGACGATATTAACGACGATAATTTTGAGGTTAATAAGGACGATTACAACGATAATAATGACGATAATAACGACGACATTAACGACGATGATTATGACAAAATAACTACGATATTAACGACGATAATTATGAGGATAATAAGGACGATAACAACGATGATAATGACGATATTAACGACGATATTAAAGAAGATAATAACGACGATAATAACGACGATATTAACGACGATGATTATGAAAAAATAACGACGATATTAACGACGATAATTATGAGGATAATAAGGACGATAACAACGATGATAATGACGATATTAACGACGATATTAACGAAGATAATAACGACGATAATAACGACGATATTAACGACGATAAAAAAAGGATAATGACAATAATAACGACGATATTAACGATGATAATTATGACGATAACAACGAAGATAATGACGATAATAACGACGACATTAACGACGATGATTATGACAAAATAACGACGATATTAACGACGATAATTATGAGGATAATAAAGACGATATAAACGACGATGATTATGACAAAATAACGACGATAATTATGAGGATAATAAGGACGATAACAACGATGATAATGACGATATAAACGACGATGTTTATGACAAAATAACGACGATATTAACGACGATAATTATGAGGATAATAAGGACGATAACAACGATGATAATGACGATATTAACGACGATATTAACGACGATAATAACGATGATAATAACGACGATATTAACGACGATAATAACGACGATATTAACGACGATAATAGCGACGATAAAAAGAAGATAATGACAATAATAACGACAGTATAACGATGATAATTATGACGATAACAACGAAGATAATGACGATAATAACGACGACATTAACGACGATGATTATGACAAAATTACGACAATATTAACGACGATAATTATGAGGATAATAAGGACGATAACAACGATGATAATGACGATATTAACGACGATATTAACGACGATAATAACGACGATAATAACGACGATATTAACGACGATAATAACGACGATAAAAAGAAGATAATGACAATAATAACGACAGTATTAACGATGATAATTATGACGATAACAACGAAGATAATGACGATAATAACGACGACATTAACGACGATGATTATGACAAAATAAGGACGATATTAACGACGATAATTTTGAGGTTAATAAGGACGATAACAACGATGATAATGACGATAATAACGACGACATTAACGACGATGATTATGACAAAATAACTACGATATTAACGACGATAATTATGAGGATAATAAGGACGATAACAACGATGATAATGACGATATTAACGACGATATTAAAGAAGATAATAACGACGATAATAACGACGATATTAACGACGATAAAAAAAAGATAATGACAATAATAACGACGATATTAACGATGATAATTATGACGATAACAACGAAGATAATGACGATAATAACGACGACATTAACGACGATGATTATGACAAAATAACGACGATATTAACGACGATAATTACGAGGATAATAAGGACGATAACAACGATGATAATGACGATATAAACGACGATGATTATGACAAAATAACGGCGATATTAACGACGATAATTATGAGGATAATAAGGACGATAACAACGATGATAATGACGATATTAACGACGATATTAACGACGATAATAACGACGATAATAACGACGATATTAACGACGATAATAACGACGATATTAACGACGATAATAACGACGATAAAAAGAAGATAATGACAATAATAACGACAGTATTAACGATGATAATTATGACGATAACAACGAAGATAATGACGATAATAACGACGACATTAACGACGATGATTATGACAAAATAACGACGATAATAACGACGATAATTATGAGGATAATAAGGACGATAACAACGAAGATAATGACGATATAAACGACGATGATTATGACAAAATAACGACGATATTAACGACGATAATAATGAGGATAATAAGGACGATAACAACGATGATAATGACCATAATAACGACGACATTAACGACGATGATTATGACAAAATAACGACGATATTAACGACGATAATTTTGAGGATAATAAGGACAATAACAACGATGATAATGACGATAATAACGACGACATTAACGACGATGATTATGAAAAAATAACGACGATATTAAGGACGATAATTATGAGGATAATAAGGACGATAACAACGATGATAATGACGATATTAACGACGATATTAACGAAGATAATAACGACGATAATAACGACGATATTAACGACGATAAAAAAAGGATAATGACAATAATAACGACGATATTAACGATGATAATTATGACGATAACAACGAAGATAATGACGATAATAACGACGACATTAACGACGATGATTATGACAAAATAACGACGATATTAACGACGATAATTATGAGGATAATAAAGACGATATAAACGACGATGATTATGACAAAATAACGACGATAATTATGAGGATAATAAGGACGATAACAACGATGATAATGACGATATTAACGACGATATTAACGACGATAATAACGACGATAATAACGACGATATTAACGACGATAATAACGACGATATTAACGACGATAATAACGACGATAAAAAGAAGATAATGACAATAATAACGACAGTATTAACGATGATAATTATGACGATAACAACGAAGATAATGATGATAATAACGACGACATTAACGACGATGATTATGACAAAATAACGACGATAATAACGACGATAATTATGAGGATAATAAGGACGATAACAACGATGATAATGACGATATAATGACGATTATTATGACAAAATAACGACGATATTAACGATGATAATAATGAGGATAATAAGGACGATAACAACGATGATAATGACGATAATAACGACGACATTAACGACGATGATTATGACAAAATAACGACGATATTAACGACGATAATTTTGAGGTTAATAAGGACGATAACAACGATGATAATGACGATAATAACGACGACATTAACGACGATGATTATGACAAAATAACTACGATATTAACGACGATAATTATGAGGATAATAAGGACGATAACAACGATGATAATGACGATATTAACGACGATATTAAAGAAGATAATAACGACGATAATAACGACGATATTAACGACGATAAAAAAAAGATAATGACAATAATAACGACGATATTAACGATGATAATTATGACGATAACAACGAAGATAATGACGATAATAACGACGACATTAACGACGATGATTATGACAAAATAACGACGATATTAACGACGATAATTACGAGGATAATAAGGACGATAACAACGATGATAATGACGATATAAACGACGATGATTATGACAAAATAACGGCGATATTAACGACGATAATTATGAGGATAATAAGGACGATAACAACGATGATAATGACGATATTAACGACGATATTAACGACGATAATAACGACGATAATAACGACGATATTAACGACGATAATAACGACGATATTAACGACGATAATAACGACGATAAAAAGAAGATAATGACAATAATAACGACAGTATTAACGATGATAATTATGACGATAACAACGAAGATAATGACGATAATAACGACGACATTAACGACGATGATTATGACAAAATAACGACGATAATAACGACGATAATTATGAGGATAATAAGGACGATAACAACGAAGATAATGACGATATAAACGACGATGATTATGACAAAATAACGACGATATTAACGACGATAATAATGAGGATAATAAGGACGATAACAACGATGATAATGACCATAATAACGACGACATTAACGACGATGATTATGACAAAATAACGACGATATTAACGACGATAATTTTGAGGATAATAAGGACAATAACAACGATGATAATGACGATAATAACGACGACATTAACGACGATGATTATGAAAAAATAACGACGATATTAACGACGATAATTATGAGGATAATAAGGACGATAACAACGATGATAATGACGATATTAACGACGATATTAACGAAGATAATAACGACGATAATAACGACGATATTAACGACGATAAAAAAAGGATAATGACAATAATAACGACGATATTAACGATGATAATTATGACGATAACAACGAAGATAATGACGATAATAACGACGACATTAACGACGATGATTATGACAAAATAACGACGATATTAACGACGATAATTATGAGGATAATAAAGACGATATAAACGACGATGATTATGACAAAATAACGACGATAATTATGAGGATAATAAGGACGATAACAACGATGATAATGACGATATTAACGACGATATTAACGACGATAATAACGAGGATAATAACGACGATATTAACGACGATAATAACGACGATATTAACGACGATAATAACGACGATAAAAAGAAGATAATGACAATAATAACGACAGTATTAACGCTGATAATTATGACGATAACAACGAAGATAATGACGATAATAACGACGACATTAACGACGATGATTATGACAAAATAACGACGATATTAACGACGATAATTTTGAGGATAATAAGGACGAGAACAACGATGATAATGACGATAATAACGACGACATTAACGACGATGATTATGACAAAATAACGACGATATTAACGACGATAATTATGAGGATAATAAGGACGATAACAACGATGATAATGACGATATAAACGACGATGATTATGATAAAATAACGACGATATAAAGGAAGATATTATGAGGATAATAAGGACGATAACAACGATGATAATGACGATATTAACGACGATATTAACGACGATAATAACGACGATAATAACGACGATATTAACGACGATAATAACGACGATATTAACGACGATAATAACGACGATAAAAAGAAGATAATGACAATAATAACGACAGTATTAACGATGATAATTATGACGATAACAACGAAGATAATGATGATAATAACGACGACATTAACGACGATGATTATGACAAAATAACGACGATAATAACGACGATAAATATGAGGATAATAAGGACGATAACAACGATGATAATGACGATATAATGACGATTATTATGACAAAATAACGACGATATTAACGATGATAATAATGAGGATAATAAGGACGATAACAACGATGATAATGACGATAATAACGACGACATTAACGACGATGATTATGACAAAATAACGACGATATTAACGACGATAATTTTGAGGATAATAAGGACGATAACAACGATGATAATGACGATAATAACGACGTCATTAACGACGATGATTATGACAAAATAACGACGATATTAACGACGATAATTATGAGGATAATAAGGACGATAACAACGATGATAATGACGATATAAACGACGATGATTATGACAAAATAACGACGATATTATCGACGATAATTATGTGGATAATAAGGACTATGACAACGATGATAATGACGATAAAATAACGACGACATTAACGACGATGATTATGACAAAATAACGACGATATTAACGACGATAATAACGACGAAAATGACGACGATATTAACGACGATAATAACGACGATATTAACGACGATAATAACGACGATATAAAGAAGATAATGACAATAATAGCGACGGTATTAACGATGATAATTATGACGATAACAACGAAGATAATGACGATAATAACGACGACATTAACGACGATGATTATGACAAAATAAGGACGATATTAACGACGATAATTATGAGGATAATAAGGACGATAACAACGATGATAATGACGATATAAACGACGATGATTATGACAAAATAACGACGATATTAACGACGATAATTTTGAGGATAATAAGGACGGTAACAACGATGATAATGACGATAATAACGACGACATTAACGACGATGATTATGACAAAATAACGACGATATTAACGACGATAATTATGAGGATAATAAGGACGATAACAACGATGATAATGACGACATTAACGACGATATTAAAGAAGATAATAACGACGATAATAACGACGATATTAACGACGATAAAAAAAAGATAATGACAATAATAACGACGATATTAACGATGATAATTATGACGATAACAACGAAGATAATGACGATAATAACGACGACATTAACGACGATGATTATGACAAAATAACGACGATATTAACGACGATAATTACGAGAATAATAAGGACGATAACAACGATGATAATGACGATATAAACGACGATGATTATGACAAAATAACGACGATATTAACGACGATATTAACGACGATAATAACGACGATAATAACGACGATATTAACGACGAAAATAACAACGATATTAACGACGATAAAAAGAAGATAATGACAATAATAACGACAGTTTTAACGATGATAATTATGACGATAACAACGAAGATAATGACGATAAAAACGACGACATTAACGACGATGATTATGACAAAATAACGACGATATTAACGACGATAATTATGAGGATAATAAGGACGATAACAACGATGATAATGACGATATAAACGACGATGATTATGACAAAATAACGACGATATTATCGACGATAATTATGTGGATAATAAGGACTATAACAACAATGATAATGACGATAATAACGACGACATTAACGACGATGATTATGACAAAATAACGACGATATTAACGACGATAATTATGAGGATAATAAGGACGATAACAACGATGATAATGACGATAATAACGACGACATTAACGACGATGATTATGACAAAATAAAGACGATATTAACGACGATAATTATGAGGATAATAAGGACGATAACAACGATGATAATGACGATATTAACGACGATATTAACGACGATAATAACGACGATAATAACGACGATATTAACGTCGATAAAAAGAAGATAATGACAATAATAACGACGATATTAACGATGATAATTATGACGATTACAACGAAGATAATGACGATAATAACGACGACATTAACGACGATGATTATGACAAAATAACGACGATATTAACGACGATAATTATGAGGATAATAAAGACGATATAAACGACGATGATTATGACAAAATAACGACGATAATTATGAGGATAATAAGGACGATAACAACGATGATAATGACGATATTAACGACGATATTAACGACGATAATAACGAGGATAATAACGACGATATTAACGACGATAATAACGACGATATTAACGACGATAATAACGACGATAAAAAGAAGATAATGACAATAATAACGACAGTATTAACGCTGATAATTATGACGATAACAACGAAGATAATGACGATAATAACGACGACATTAACGACGATGATTATGACAAAATAACGACGATATTAACGACGATAATTATGAGGATAATAAGGACGATAACAACGATGATAATGACGATATAAACGACGATGATTATGACAAAATAACGACGATATTATCGACGATAATTATGTGGATAATAAGGACTATAACAACAATGATAATGACGATAATAACGACGACATTAACGACGATGATTATGACAAAATAACGACGATATTAACGACGATAATTATGAGGATAATAAGGACGATAACAACGAAGATAATGACGATATAAACGACGATGATTGAGACAAAATAACGACGATATTAACGACGATAATTATTAGGATAATAAGGACGATAACAACGATGATAATGACGATATAAACGACGATGATTATGACAAAATAACGACGATATTTAAGACGATAATTATGAGGATAATAAGGACGATAAAAACGATGATAATGACGATATTAACGACGATATTAACGACGATAATAACGACGATAATAACGACGATATTAACGACGATAATAACGACGATATTAACGACGATAATAACGACGATATAAAGAAGATAATGACAATAATAACGACGGTATTAACGATGATAATTATGACGATAACAACGAAGATAATGACGATAATAACGACGACATTAACGACGATGATTATGACAAAATAACGACGATATTAACGACGATAATTACGAGGATAATAAGGACGATAACAACGATGATAATGACGATAATAACGACGACATTAACGACGATGATTATGACAAAATAACGACGATATTAACGACGATAATTATGAGGATAATAAGGACGATAACAACGATGTTATTGACGATATAAACGACGATGATTATGACAAAATAACGACGATATTAAGGAAGATATTATGAGGATAATAAGGACGATAACAACGATGATAATGACGATATTAACGACGATATTAACGACGATAATTATGAGGATAATAAGGACGATAACAACGATGATAATGACGATATAAACGACGATGATTATGACAAAATAACGACGATATTAACGACGATAATTATGAGGATAATAAGGACGATAACAACGATGATAATGACGATATAAACGACGATTATTATGACAAAATAACGACGATATTAACGATGATAATAATGAGGATAATAAGGACGATAACAACGATGATAATGACGATAATAACGACGACATTAACGACGATGATTATGACAAAATAACGACGATATTAACGACGATAATTTTGAGGATAATAAGGACGATAACAACGATGATAATGACGATAATAACGACGACATTAACGACGATGATTATGACAAAATAACGACGATATTAACGACGATAATTATGAGGATAATAAGGACGATAACAACGATGATAATGACGATATAAACGACGATGATTATGACAAAATAACGACGATATTATCGACGATAATTATGTGGATAATAAGGACTATAACAACGATGATAATGACGATAAAATAACGACGACATTAACGACGATGATTATGACAAAATAACGACGATATTAACGTCGATAATAACGACGATAATGACGACGATATTAACGACGATAATAACGACGATATTAACGACGATAATAACGAAGATAATAACGACGATAATAACGACGATATTAACGACGATAAAAAAAAGATAATGACAATAATAACGACGATATTAACGATGATAATTATGACGATAACAACGAAGATAATGACGATAATAACGACGACATTAACGACGATGATTATGACGAAATAACGACGATATTAACGACGATAATTAGGAGGATAATAAAGACTATAACAACGATGATAATGACGATATAAACGACGATGATTATGACAAAATAACGACGATATTAACGACGATAATTATGAGGATAATAAGGACGATAACAACGATGATAATGACGATATTATCGACGATATTAACGACGATAATAACGACGATAATAACGGCGATATTAACGACGATAATAACGACGATATTAACGACGATAATAACGACGATAAAAAGAAGATAATGACAATAATAACGACAGTATTAACGATGATAATTATGACGATAACAACAAAGATAATGACGATAATAACGACGACATTAACGACGATGATTATGACAAAATAACGACGATAATAACGACGATAATTATGAGGATAATAAGGACGATAACAACGATGATAATGACGATATTAACGACGATATTAACGACGATAATAACGACGATAATAACGACGATATTAACGACGATAATAACGACGATAAAAAGAAGATAATGACAATAATAACGACGGTATTAACGATGATAATTATGACGATAACAACGAAGATAATGACGATAATAACGACGACAATAACGACGATGATTATGAAAAAATAACGACGATATTAACGACGATAATTATGAGGATAATAAGGACGATAATAACGATGATAATGACGATATAAACGACGATGATTATGACAAAATAACGACGATATTATCGACGATAATTATGTGGATAATAAGGACTATAACAACGATGATAATGACGATAATAACGACGACATTAACGACGATGATTATGACAAAATAACGACGATATTAACGACGATAATTATGAGGATAATAAGGACGATAACAACGATGATAATGACGTTAATAACGACGACATTAACGACAATGATTATGACAAAATAAAGACGATATTAACGACGATAATTATGAGGATAATAAGGACGATAACAACGATGATAATGACGATATTAACGACGATATTAACGACGATAATAACGACGAAAATAACGACGATATTAACGACGATAAAAAGAAGATAATGACAATAATAACGACGATATTAACGATGATAATTATGACGATTACAACGATGATAATGACGATATAAACGACGATGATTATGACAAAATAACGACGATATTAACGACGATAATTTTGAGGATAATAAGGACGATAACAACGATGATAATGACGATAATAACGACGACATTAACGACGATGATTATGACAAAATAACGACGATATTAACGACGATAATTATGAGGATAATAAGGACGATAACAACGATGATAATGACGATATTAACGACGATATTAACGACGATAATAACGACGATAATAACGACGATATTAACGACGATAATAACGACGATAAAAAGAAGATAATGACAATAATAACGACAGTATTAACGATGATAATTATGACGATAACAACGAAGATAATGACGATAATAACGACGACATTAACGACGATGATTATGACAAAATAACGACGATAATAACGACGATAATTATGAGGATAATAAGGACGATAACAACGTTGATAATGACGATATAAAAGACGATGATTATGACAAAATAACGACGATATTAACGACGATAATTATGAGGATAATAAGGACGATAACAACGATGATAATGACGATATTAACGACGATATTAACGACGATAATAACGACGATAATAACGACGATATTAACGACGATAATAACGACGATAAAAAGAAGATTATGACAATAATAACGACGGTATTAACGATGATAATTATGACGATAACAACGAAGATAATGACGATAATAACGACGACATTAACGACGATGATTATGACAAAATAACGACGATAATAACGACGATAATTATGAGGATAATAAGGACGATAACAACGATGATAATGACGATATAAAAGACGATGATTATGACAAAATAACGACGATATTAACGACGATAATTATGAGGATAATAAGGACGATAACAACGATGATAATGACGATAATAACGACGACATTAACGACGATGATTATGACAAAATAACGACGATATTAACGACGATAATTTTGAGGATAATAAGGACGATAACAACGATGATAATGACGATATTAACGACGATATTAACGAAGATAATAACGACGATAATAACGACGATATTAACGACGATAAAAAAAAGATAATGACAATAATAACGACGATATTAACGATGATAATTATGACGATAACAACGAAGACAATGACGATAATAACGACGACATTAACGACGATGATTATGACGAAATAACGACGATATTAACGACGATAATTAGGAGGATAATAAAGACTATAACAACGATGATAATGACGATATAAACGACGATGATTATGACAAAATAACGACGATATTAACGACGATAATTATGAGGATAATAAGGACGATAACAACGATGATAATGACGATATTATCGACGATATTAACGACGATAATAACGACGATAATAACGGCGATATTAACGACGATAATATCGACGATATTAACGACGATAATAACGACGATAAAAAGAAGATAATGACAATAATAACGACAGTATTAACGATGATAATTATGACGATAACAACAAAGATAATGACGATAATAACGACGACATTAACGACGATGATTATGACAAAATAACGACGATAATAACGACGATAATTATGAGGATAATAAGGACGATAACAACGATGATAATGACGATATTAACGACGATATTAACGACGATAATAACGACGATAATAACGACGATATTAACGACGATAATAACGACGATAAAAAGAAGATAATGACAATAATAACGACGGTATTAACGATGATAATTATGACGATAACAACGAAGATAATGACGATAATAACGACGACATTAACGACGATGATTATGAAAAAATAACGACGATATTAACGACGATAATTATGAGGATAATAAGGACGATAATAACGATGATAATGACGATATAAACGACGATGATTATGACAAAATAACGACGATATTATCGACGATAATTATGTGGATAATAAGGACTATAACAACGATGATAATGACGATAATAACGACGACATTAACGACGATGATTATGACAAAATAACGACGATATTAACGACGATAATTATGAGGATAATAAGGACGATAACAACGATGATAATGACGATAATAACGACGACATTAACGACAATGATTATGACAAAATAAAGACGATATTAACGACGATAATTATGAGGATAATAAGGACGATAACAACGATGATAATGACGATATTAACGACGATATTAACGACGATAATAACGACGATAATAACGACGATATTAACGACGATAAAAAGAAGATAATGACAATAATAACGACGATATTAACGATGATAATTATGACGATTACAACGATGATAATGACGATATAAACGACGATGATTATGACAAAATAACGACGATATTAACGACGATAATTTTGAGGATAATAAGGACGATAACAACGATGATAATGACGATAATAACGACGACATTAACGACGATGATTATGACAAAATAACGACGATATTAACGACGATAATTATGAGGATAATAAGGACGATAACAACGATGATAATGACGATATTAACGACGATATTAACGACGATAATAACGACGATAATAACGACGATATTAACGACGATAATAACGACGATAAAAAGAAGATAATGACAATAATAACGAAAGTATTAACGATGATAATTATGACGATAACAACGAAGATAATGACGATAATAACGACGACATTAACAACGATGATTATGACAAAATAACGACGATAATAACGACGATAATTATGAGGATAATAAGGACGATAACAACGTTGATAATGACGATATAAAAGACGATGATTATGACAAAATAACGACGATATTATCGACGATAATTATGAGGATAATAAGGACGATAACAACGATGATAATGACGATATTAACGACGATATTAACGACGATAATAACGACGATAATAACGACGATATTAACGACGATAATAACGACGATAAAAAGAAGATTATGACAATAATAACGACGGTATTAACGATGATAATTATGACGATAACAACGAAGATAATGACGAAAATAACGACGACATTAACGACGATGATTATGACAAAATAACGACGATATTAACGACGATAATTATGAGGATAATAAGGACGATAACAACGATGATAATGACGATATTAACGACGATATTAACGACGATAATAACGACGATAATAACGACGATATTAACGACGATAATAACGACGATAAAAAGAAGATAATGACAATAATAACGACAGTATTAACGATGATAATTATGACGTTAACAACGAAGATAATGACGATAATAACGACGACAATAACGACGATGATTATGACAAAATAACGACGATAATAACGACGATAATTATGAGGATAATAAGGACGATAACAACGATGATAATGACGATATAAAAGACGATGATTATGACAAAATAACGACGATATTAACGACGATAATTATGAGGATAATAAGGACGATAACAACGATGATAATGACGATAATAACGACGACATTAACGACGATGATTATGACAAAATAACGACGATATTAACGACGATAATTTTGAGGATAATAAGGACGATAACAACGATGATAATGACGATATTAACGACGATATTAACGAAGATAATAACGACGATAATAACGACGATATTAACGACGATAAAAAAAAGATAATGACAATAATAACGACGATATTAACGATGATAATTATGACGATAACAAGGAAGATAATGACGATAATAACGACGACATTAACGACGATGATTATGACGAAATAACGACGATATTAACGACGATAATTAGGAGGATAATAAAGACTATAACAACGATGATAATGACGATATAAACGACGATGATTATGACAAAATAACGACGATATTAACGACGATAATTATGAGGATAATAAGGACGATAACAACGATGATAATGACGATATTATCGACGATATTAACGACGATAATAACGACGATAATAACGGCGATATTAACGACGATAATAACGACGATATTAACGACGATAATAACGACGATAAAAAGAAGATAATGACAATAATAACGACAGTATTAACGATGATAATTATGACGATAACAACAAAGATAATGACGATAATAACGACGACATTAACGACGATGATTATGACAAAATAACGACGATAATAACGACGATAATTATGAGGATAATAAGGACGATAACAACGATGATAATGACGATATTAACGACGATATTAACGACGATAATAACGACGATAATAACGACGATATTAACGACGATAATAACGACGATAAAAAGAAGATAATGACAATAATAACGACGGTATTAACGATGATAATTATGACGATAACAACGAAGATAATGACGATAATAACGACGACATTAACGACGATGATTATGAAAAAATAACGACGATATTAACGACGATAATTATGAGGATAATAAGGACGATAATAACGATGATAATGACGATATAAACGACGATGATTATGACAAAATAACGACGATATTATCGACGATAATTATGTGGATAATAAGGACTATAACAACGATGATAATGACGATAATAACGACGACATTAACGACGATGATTATGACAAAATAACGACGATATTAACGACGATAATTATGAGGATAATAAGGACGATAACAACGATGATAATGACGATAATAACGACGACATTAACGACAATGATTATGACAAAATAAAGACGATATTAACGACGATAATTATGAGGATAATAAGGACGATAACAACGATGATAATGACGATATTAACGACGATATTAACGACGATAATAACGACGATAATAACGACGATATTAACGACGATAAAAAGAAGATAATGACAATAATAACGACGATATTAACGATGATAATTATGACGATAACAACGATGATAATGACGATATAAACGACGATGATTATGACAAAATAACGACGATATTAACGACGATAATTTTGAGGATAATAAGGACGATAACAACGATGATAATGACGATAATAACGACGACATTAACGACGATGATTATGACAAAATAACGACGATATTAACGACGATAATTATGAGGATAATAAGGACGATAACAACGATGATAATGACGATATTAACGACGATATTAACGACGATAATAACGACGATAATAACGACGATATTAACGACGATAATAACGACGATAAAAAGAAGATAATGACAATAATAACGACAGTATTAACGATGATAATTATGACGATAACAACGAAGATAATGACGATAATAACGACGACATTAACGACGATGATTATGACAAAATAACGACGATAATAACGACGATAATTATGAGGATAATAAGGACGATAACAACGTTGATAATGACGATATAAAAGACGATGATTATGACAAAATAACGACGATATTAACGACGATAATTATGAGGATATTAAGGACGATAACAACGATGATAATGACGATATTAACGACGATATTAACGACGATAATAACGACGATAATAACGACGATATTAACGACGATAATAACGACGATAAAAAGAAGATTATGACAATAATAACGACGGTATTAACGATGATAATTATGACGATAACAACGAAGATAATGACGAAAATAACGACGACATTAACGACGATGATTATGACAAAATAACGACGATATTAACGACGATAATTATGAGGATAATAAGGACGATAACAACGATGATAATGACGATATTAACGACGATATTAACGACGATAATAACGACGATAATAACGACGATATTAACGACGATAATAACGACGATAAAAAGAAGATAATGACAATAATAACGACGGTATTAACGATGATAATTATGACGATAACAACGAAGATAATGACGATAATAACGACGACATTAACGACGATGATTATGACAAATTAACGACGATATTAACGACGATAAATATGAGGATAATAAGTCGATAACAACGATGATAATGACGATATAAACGACGATGATTATGACAAAATAACGACGATATTATCGACGATAATTATGTGGATAATAAGGACTATAACAACGATGATAATGACGATAATAACGACGACATTAACGACGATGATTATGACAAAATAACGACGATATTAACGACGATAATTATGAGGATAATAAGGACGATAACAACGATGATAATGACGATAATAACGACGACATTAACGACGATGATTATGACAAAATAAAGACGATACTAACGACGATAATTATGAGGATAATAAGGACGATAACAACGATGATAATGACGATATTAACGACGACATTAACGACGATAATAACGACGATAATAACGACGATATTAACGACGATAAAAAGAAGATAATGACAATAATAACGACGATATTAACGATGATAATTATGACGATTACAACGAAGATAATGACGAAAATAACGACGACATTAACGACGATGATTATGACAAAATAACGACGATATTAACGACGATAATTATGAGGATAATAAGGACGATAACAACGATGATAATGACGATATTAACGACGATATTAACGACGATAATAACGACGATAATAACGACGATATTAACGACGATAATAACGACGATAAAAAGAAGATAATGACAATAATAACGACGGTATTAACGATGATAATTATGACGATAACAACGAAGATAATGACGAAAATAACGACGACATTAACGACGATGATTATGACAAAATAACGACGATATTAACGACGATAATTATGAGGATAATAAGGACGATAACAACGATGATAATGACGATATTAACGACGATATTAACGACGATAATAACGACGATAATAACGACGATATTAACGACGATAATAACGACGATAAAAAGAAGATAATGACAATAATAACGACGATATTAACGATGATAATTATGACGATTACAACGATGATAATGACGATATAAACGACGATGATTATGACAAAATAACGACGATATTAACGACGATAATTTTGAGGATAATAAGGACGATAACAACGATGATAATGACGATAATAACGACGACATTAACGACGATGATTATGACAAAATAACGACGATATTAACGACGATAATTATGAGGATAATAAGGACGATAACAACGATGATAACGACGATATTAACGACGATAATAACGACGATAATAACGACGATATTAACGACGATAAAAAGAAGATAATGACAATAATAACGACGATATTAACGATGATAATTATGACGATTACAACGATGATAATGACGATATAAACGACGATGATTATGACAAAATAACGACGATATTAACGACGATAATTTTGAGGATAATAAGGACGATAACAACGATGATAATGACGATAATAACGACGACATTAACGACGATGATTATGACAAAATAACGACGATATTAACGACGATAATTATGAGGATAATAAGGACGATAACAACGATGATAATGACGATAATAACGACGACATTAACGACGATGATTATGACAAAATAACGACGATATTAACGACGATAATTATGAGGATAATAAGGACGATAACAACGATGATAATGACGATATAAACGACGATGATTATGACAAAATAACGACGATATTATCGACGATAATTATGTGGATAATAAGGACTATAACAACGATGATAATGACGATAATAACGACGACATTAACGACGATGATTATGACAAAATAACGACGATATTAACGAAGATAATTATGAGGATAATAAGGACGATAACAACGATGATAATGACGATAATAACGACGACATTAACGACGATGATTATGACTAAATAAAGACGATATTAACGACGATAATTATGAGGATAATAAGGACGATAACAACGATGATAATGACGATAATAACGACGACATTAACGACGATGATTATGACAAAATAAAGACGATATTAACGACGATAATTATGAGGATAATAAGGACGATAACAACGATGATAATGACGATATTAACGACGATATTAACGACGATAATAACGACGATAATAACGACGATATTAACGACGATAAAAAGAAGATAATGACAATAATAACGACGATATTAACGATGATAATTATGACGATTACAACGATGATAATGACGATATAAACGACGATGATTATGACAAAATAACGACGATATTAACGACGATAATTTTGAGGATAATAAGGACGATAACAACGATGATAATGACGATAATAACGACGACATTAACGACGATGATTATGACAAAATAACGACGATATTAACGACGATAATTATGAGGATAATAAGGACGATAACAACGATGATAATGACGATATTAACGACGATATTAACGACGATAATAACGACGATAATAACGACGATATTAACGACGATAATAACGACGATAAAAAGAAGATAATGACAATAATAACGACAGTATTAACGATGATAATTATGACGATAACAACGAAGATAATGACGATAATAACGACGACATTAACGACGATGATTATGACAAAATAACGACGATAATAACGACGATAATTATGAGGATAATAAGGACGATAACAACGATGATAATGACGATATAAAAGACGATGATTATGACAAAATAACGACGATATTAACGACGATAATTATGAGGATAATAAGGACGATAACAACGATGATAATGACGATATTAACGACGATATTAACGACGATAATAACGACGATAAAAAGAAGATTATGACAATAATAACGACGGTATTAACGATGATAAATATGACGATAACAACGAAGATAATGACGAAAATAACGACGACATTAACGACGATGATTATGACAAAATAACGACGATATTAACGACGATAATTATGAGGATAATAAGGACGATAACAACGATGATAATGACGATAATAACGACGACATTAACGACGATGATTATGACAAAATAACGACGATATTAACGACGATAATTATGAGGATAATAAGGACGATAACAACGATGATAATGACGATAATAACGACGACATTAACGACGATGATTATGACAAAATAACGACGATATTAACGACGATAATTATGAGGATAATAAGGACGATAACAACGATGATAATGACGATAATAACGACGACATTAACGACGATGATTATGACAAAATAAAGACGATATTAACGACGATAATTATGAGGATAATAAGGACGATAACAACGATGATAATGACGATATTAACGACGATATTAACGACGATAATAACGACGATATTAACGACGATAATAACGACGATATAAAGAAGATAATGACAATAATAACGACGGTATTAACGATGATAATTATGACGATATCAACGAAGATAATGATGATAATAACGACGACATTAACGACGATGATTATGACAAAATAAGGACGATATTAACGACGATAATTATGAGGATAATAAGGACGATAACAACGATGATAATGACGATATAAACGACGATGATTATGACAAAATAACAGCGATATTAACGACGATAATTTTGAGGTTAATAAGGACGATAACAACGATGATAATGACGATAATAACGACGACATTAACGACGATGATTATGACAAAATAACGACGATATTAACGACGATAATTATGAGGATAATAAGGACGATAACAACGATGATAATGACGATATTAACGACGATATTAACGACGATAATAACGACGATAATAACGACGATATTAACGACGATAATAACGACGATAAAAAGAAGATAATGACAATAATAACGACAGTATTAACGATGATAATTATGACGATAACAACGAAGATAATGACGATAATAACGACGACATTAACGACGATGATTATGAAAAAATAACGACGATAATAACGACGATAATTATGAGGATAATAAGGACGATAACAACGATGATAATGACGATATAAAAGACGATGATTATGACAAAATAACGACGATATTAACGACGATAATTATGAGGATAATAAGGACGATAACAACGATGATAATGACGATATTAACGACGATATTAACGACGATAATAACGACGATAATAACGACGATATTAACGACGATAATAACGACGATAAAAAGAAGATTATGACAATAATAACGACGGTATTAACGATGATAATTATGACGATAACAACGAAGATAATGACGAAAATAACGACGACATTAACGACGATGATTATGACAAAATAACGACGATATTAACGACGATAATTATGAGGATAATAAGGACGATAACAACGATGATAATGACGATATTAACGACGATATTAACGACGATAATAACGACGATAATAACGACGATATTAACGACGATAATAACGACGATAAAAAGAAGATAATGACAATAATAACGACGGTATTAACGATGATAATTATGACGATAACAACGAAGATAATGACGATAATAACGACGACATTAACGACGATGATTATGACAAATTAACGACGATATTAACGACGATAAATATGAGGATAATAAGTCGATAACAACGATGATAATGACGATATAAACGACGATGATTATGACAAAATAACGACGATATTATCGACGATAATTATGTGGATAATAAGGACTATAACAACGATGATAATGACGATAATAACGACGACATTAACGACGATGATTATGACAAAATAACGACGATATTAACGACGATAATTATGAGGATAATAAGGACGATAACAACGATGATAATGACGATAATAACGACGACATTAACGACGATGATTATGACAAAATAAAGACGATATTAACGACGATAATTATGAGGATAATAAGGACGATAACAACGATGATAATGACGATATTAACGACGACATTAACGACGATAATAACGACGATAATAACGACGATATTAACGACGATAAAAAGAAGATAATGACAATAATAACGACGATATTAACGATGATAATTATGACGATTACAACGAAGATAATGACGATAATAACGACGACATTAACGACGATGATTATGACAAAATAACGACGATATTAACGACGATAATTATGAGGATAATAAAGACGATAACAACGATGATAATGACGATATAAACGACGATGATTATGACAAAATAACGACGATATTAACGACGATAATTATGAGGATAATAAGGACGATAACAACGATGATAATGACGATATTATCGACGATATTAACGACGATAATAACGACGATAATAACGGCGATATTAACGACGATAATAACGACGATATTAACGACGATAATAACGACGATAAAAGAAGATAATGACAATAATAACGACAGTATTAACGATGATAATTATGACGATAACAACGAAGATAATGACAATAATAACGACGACATTAACGACGATGATTATGACAAAATAAAGACGATAATAACGACGATAATTATGAGGATAATAAGGACGATAACAACGATGATAATGACGATATTAACGACGATATTAACGACGATAATAACGACGATAATAACGACGATATTAACGACGATAATAACGACGATAAAAAGAAGATAATGACAATAATAACGACGGTATTAACGATGATAATTATGACGATAACAACGAAGATAATGACGAAAATAACGACGACATTAACGACGATGATTATGACAAAATAACGACGATATTAACGACGATAATTATGAGGATAATAAGGACGATAACAACGATGATAATGACGATATTAACGACGATATTAACGACGATAATAACGACGATAATAACGACGATATTAACGACGATAATAACGACGATAAAAAGAAGATAATGACAATAATAACGACAGTATTAACGATGATAATTATGACGATAACAACGAAGATAATGACGATAATAACGACGACATTAACGACGATGATTATGACAAAATAACGACGATAATAACGACGAAAATTATGAGGATAATAAGGACGATAACAACGATGATAATGACGATATAAAAGACGATGATTATGACAAAATAACGACGATATTAACGACGATAATTATGAGGATAATAAGGACGATAACAACGATGATAATGACGATATTAACGACGATATTAACGACGATAATAACGACGATAATAACGACGATATTAACGACGATAATAACAACGATAAAAAGAAGATTATGACAATAATAACGACGGTATTAACGATGATAATTATGACGATAACAACGAAGATAATGACGAAAATAACGACGACATTAACGACGATGATTATGACAAAATAACGACGATATTAACGACGATAATTATGAGGATAATAAGGACGATAACAACGATGATAATGACGATATTAACGACGATATTAACGACGATAATAACGACGATAATAACGACGATATTAACGACGATAATAACGACGATAAAAAGAAGATAATGACAATAATAACGACGGTATTAACGATGATAATTATGACGATAACAACGAAGAAAATGACGATAATAACGACGACATTAACGACGATGATTATGACAAATTAACGACGATATTAACGACGATAAATATGAGGATAATAAGTCGATAACAACAATGATAATGACGATATAAACGACGATGATTATGACAAAATAACGACGATATTATCGACGATAATTATGTGGATAATAAGGACTATAACAACGATGATAATGACGATAATAACGACGACATTAACGACGATGATTATGACAAAATAACGACGATATTAACGACGATAATTATGAGGATAATAAGGACGATAACAACGATGATAATGACGATAATAACGACGACATTAACGACGATGATTATGACAAAATAAAGACGATATTAACGACGATAATTATGAAGATAATAAGGACGATAACAACGATGATAATGACGATATTAACGACGACATTAACGACGATAATAACGACGATAATAACGACGATATTAACGACGATAAAAAGAAGATAATGACAATAATAACGACGATATTAACGATGATAATTATGACGATTACAACGAAGATAATGACGATAATAACGACGACATTAACGACGATATTAACGACGATAATAACGACGATAATAACGACGATATTAACGACGATAATAACGACGATAAAAAGAAGATAATGACAATAATAACGACGGTATTAACGATGATAATTATGACGATAACAACGAAGATAATGACGAAAATAACGACGACATTAACGACGATGATTATGACAAAATAACGACGATATTAACGACGATAATTATGAGGATAATAAGGACGATAACAACGATGATAATGACGATATTAACGACGATATTAACGACGATAATAACGACGATAATAACGACGATATTAACGACGATAATAACGACGATAAAAAGAAGATAATGACAATAATAACGACGGTATTAACGATGATAATTATGACGATAACAACGAAGATAATGACTATAATAACGACGACATTAACGACGATGATTATGACAAAATAACGACGATATTAACGACGATAAATATGAGGATAATAAGGACGATAACAACGATGATAATGACGATATAAACGACGATGATTATGACAAAATAACGACGATATTATCGACGATAATTATGTGGATAATAAGGACTATAACAACGATGATAATGACGATAATAACGACGACATTAACGACGATGATTATGACAAAATAACGACGATATTAACGACGATAATTATGAGGATAATAAGGACGATAACAACGATGATAATGACGATAATAACGACGACATTAACGACGATGATTATGACAAAATAAAGACGATATTAACGACGATAATTATGAGGATAATAAGGACGATAACAACGATGATAATGACAATATTAACGACGATATTAACGACGATAATAACGACGATAATAACGACGATATTAACGACGATAAAAAGAAGATAATGACAATAATAACGACGATATTAACGATGATAATTATGACGATTACAACGAAGATAATGACGATAATAACGACGACATTAACGACGATGATTATGACAAAATAACGACGATATTAACGACGATAATTATGAGGATAATAAAGACGATAACAACGATGATAATGACGATATAAACGACGATGATTATGACAAAATAACGACGATATTAACGACGATAATTATGAGGATAATAAGGACGATAACAACGATGATAATGACGATATTATCGACGATATTAACGACGATAATAACGACGATAATAACGGCGATATTAACGACGATAATAACGACGATATTAACGACGATAATAACGACGATAAAAAGAAGATAATGACAATAATAACGACAGTATTAACGATGATAATTATGACGATAACAACGAAGATAATGACGATAATAACGACGACATTAACGACGATGATTATGACAAAATAACGACGATAATAACGACGATAATTATGAGGATAATAAGGACGATAACAACGATGATAATGACGATATTAACGACGATATTAACGACGATAATAACGACGATAATAACGACGATATTAACGACGATAATAACGACGATAAAAAGAAGATAATGACAATAATAACGACGATATTAACGATGATAATTATGACGATAACAACGAAGATAATGACGATAATAACGACGACATTAACGACGATGATTATGAAAAAATAACGACGATATTAACGACGATAATTATGAGGATAATAAAGACGATAATAACGATGATAATGACGATATAAACGACGATGATTATGACAAAATAACGACGATATTATCGACGATAATTATGTGGATAATAAGGACTATAACAACGATGATAATGACGATAATAACGACGACATTAACGACGATGATTATGACAAATTAACGACGATATTAACGACGATAATTATGAGGATAATAAGGACGATAACAACGATGATAATGACGATAATAACGACGACATTAACGACGATGATTATGACAAAATAAAGACGATATTAACGACGATAATTATGAGGATAATAAGGTCGATAACAACGATGATAATGACGATATTAACGACAATATTAACGACGATAATAACGACGATAATAACGACGATATTAACGACGATAAAAAGAAGATAATGACAATAATAACGACGATATTAACGATGATAATTATGACGATTACAACGATGATAATGACGATATAAACGACGATGATTATGACAAAATAACGACGATATTAACGACGATAATTTTGAGGATAATAAGGACGATAACAACGATGATAATGACGATAATAACGACGACATTAAGGACGATGATTATGACAAAATAACGACGATATTAACGACGATAATTATGAGGATAATAAGGACGATAACAACGATGATAATGACGATATTAACGACGATATTAACGACGATAATAACGACGATAATAACGACGATATTAACGACGATAATAACGACGATAAAAAGAAGATAATGACAATAATAACGACAGTATTAACGATGATAATTATGACGATAACAACGAAGATAATGACGATAATAACGACGACATTAACGACGATGATTATGACAAAATAACGACGATAATAACGACGATAATTATGAGGATAATAAGGACGATAACAACGATGATAATGACGATATAAAAGACGATGATTATGACAAAATAACGACGATATTAACGACGATAATTATGAGGATAATAAGGACGATAACAACGATGATAATGACGATATTAACGACGATATTAACGACGATAATAACGACGATAATAACGACGATATTAACGACGATAATAACGACGATAAAAAGAAGATTATGACAATAATAACGACGGTATTAACGATGATAAATATGACGATAACAACGAAGATAATGACGAAAATAACGACGACATTAACGACGATGATTATGACAAAATAACGACGATATTAACGACGATAATTATGAGGATAATAAGGACGATAACAACGATGATAATGACGATATTAACGACGATATTAACGACGATAATAACGACGATAATAACGACGATATTAACGACGATAATAACGACGATAAAAAGAAGATAATGACAATAATAACGACGGTATTAACGATGATAATTATGACGATAACAACGAAGATAATGACGATAATAACGACGACATTAACGACTATGATTATGACAAAATAACGACGATATTAACGACGATAATTATGAGGATAATAAGGACGATAATAACGATGATAATGACGATATAAACGACGATGATTATGACAAAATAACGACGATATTATCGACGATAATTATGTGGATAATAAGGACTATAACAACGATGATAATGACGATAATAACGACGACATTAACGACGATGATTATGACAAAATAACGACGATATTAATGACGATAATTATGAGGATAATAAGGACGATAACAACGATGATAATGACGATAATAACGACGACATTAACGACGATGATTATGACAAAATAAAGACGATATTAACGACGATAATTATGAGGATAATAAGGACGATAACAACGATGATAATGACGATATTAACGACGATATAAACGACGATAATAACGACGATAATAACGACGATAATAACGACGATATTAACGACGATAAAAAGAAGATAATGGCAATAATAACGACGATATTTACGATGATAATTATGACGATTACAACGAAGATAATGACGATAATAACGACGACATTAACGACGATGATTATGACAAAATAACGACGATATTAACGACGATAATTATTAGGATAATAAGGACGATAACAACGATGATAATGACGATATAAACGACGATGATTATGACAAAATAACGACGATATTTAAGACGATAATTATGAGGATAATAAGGACGATAAAAACGATGATAATGACGATATTAACGACGATATTAACGACGATAATAACGACGATAATAACGACGATATTAACGACGATAATAACGACGATATTAACGACGATAATAACGACGATATAAAGAAGATAATGACAATAATAACGACGGTATTAACGATGATAATTATGACGATAACAACGAAGATAATGATGATAATAACGACGACATTAACGACGATGATTATGACAAAATAAGGACGATATTAACGACGATAATTATGAGGATAATAAGGACGATAACAACGATGATAATGACGATATAAACGACGATGATTATGACAAAATAACGGCGATATTAACGACGATAATTTTGAGGTTAATAAGGACGATAACAACGATGATAATGACGATAATAACGACGACATTAACGACGATGATTATGACAAAATAACTACGATATTAACGACGATAATTATGAGGATAATAAGGACGATAACAACGATGATAATGACGATATTAACGACGATATTAAAGAAGATAATAACGACGATAATAACGACGATATTAACGACGATAAAAAAAAGATAATGACAATAATAACGACGATATTAACGATGATAATTATGACGATAACAACGAAGATAATGACGATAATAACGACGACATTAACGACGATGATTATGACAAAATAACGACGATATTAACGACGATAATTATGAGGATAATAAAGACGATATAAACGACGATGATTATGACAAAATAACGACGATAATTATGAGGATAATAAGGACGATAACAACGATGATAATGACGATATTAACGACGATATTAACGACGATAATAACGACGATAATAACGACGATATTAACGACGATAATAACGACGATATTAACGACGATAATAACGACGATAAAAAGAAGATAATGACAATAATAACGACAGTATTAACGCTGATAATTATGACGATAACAACGAAGATAATGACGATAATAACGACGACATTAACGACGATGATTATGACAAAATAACGACGATATTAACGACGATAATTTTGAGGATAATAAGGACGAGAACAACGATGATAATGACGATAATAACGACGACATTAACGACGATGATTATGACAAAATAACGACGATATTAACGACGATAATTATGAGGATAATAAAGACGATATAAACGACGATGATTATGACAAAATAACGACGATAATTATGAGGATAATAAGGACGATAACAACGATGATAATGACGATATTAACGACGATATTAACGACGATAATAACGACGATAATAACGACGATATTAACGACGATAATAACGACGATATTAACGACGATAATAACGACGATAAAAAGAAGATAATGACAATAATAACGACAGTATTAACGCTGATAATTATGACGATAACAACGAAGATAATGACGATAATAACGACGACATTAACGACGATGATTATGACAAAATAACGACGATATTAACGACGATAATTTTGAGGATAATAAGGACGAGAACAACGATGATAATGACGATAATAACGACGACATTAACGACGATGATTATGACAAAATAACGACGATAATAACGACGATAATTGTGAGGATAATAAGGACAATAACAACGATGATAATGACGATATAAACGACGATGATTATGACAAAATAACGACGATATTAAGGAAGATATTATGAGGATAATAAGGACGATAACAACGATGATAATGACGAGATTAACGACGATATTAACGACGATAATAACGACGATAATAACGACGATATTAACGACGATAATAACGACGATATTAACGACGATAATAACGACGATGAAAAGAAGATAATGACAATAATAACGACAGTATTAACGATGATAATTATGACGATAACAACGAAGATAATGATGATAATAACGACGACATTAACGACGATGATTATGACAAAATAACGACGATAATAACGACGATAATTATGAGGATAATAAGGACGATAACAACGATGATAATGACGATATAAACGACGATTATTATGACAAAATAACGACGATATTAACGATGATAATAATAAGGATAATAAGGACGATAACAACGATGATAATGACGATAATACCGACGACATTAACGACGATGATTATGACAAAATAACGACGATATTAACGACGATAATTTTGAGGATAATAAGGACGATAACAACGATGATAATGACTATAATAACGACGACATTAACGACGATGATTATGACAAAATAACGACGATATTAACGACGATAATTATGAGGATAATAAGGACGATAACAACGATGATAATGACGATATTAACGACGATATTAACGAAGATAATAACGAAGATAATAACGCCGATATTAACGACGATAAAAAAAGGATAATGACAATAATAACGACGATATTAACGATGATAATTATGACGATAACAACGAAGATAATGACGATAATACCGACGACATTAACGACGATGATTATGACAAAATAACGACGATATTAACGACGATAATTATGAGGATAATAAGGACGATAACAACGATGATAATGACGATATAAACGACGATGATTATGACAAAATAACGACGATATTAAGGAAGATATTATGAGGATAATAAGGACGATAACAACGATGATAATGACGAGATTAACGACGATATTAACGACGATAATAACGACGATAATAACGACGATATTAACGACGATAATAACGACGATATTAACGACGATAATAACGACGATGAAAAGAAGATAATGACAATAATAACGACAGTATTAACGATGATAATTATGACGATAACAACGAAGATAATGATGATAATAACGACGACATTAACGACGATGATTATGACAAAATAACGACGATAATAACGACGATAATTATGAGGATAATAAGGACGATAACAACGATGATAATGACGATATAAAAGACGATGATTATGACAAAATAACGACGATATTAACGACGATAATTATGAGGATAATAAGGACGATAACAACGATGATAATGACGATATTAACGACGATATTAACGACTATGATTATGACAAAATAACGACGATATTAACGACGATAATTATGAGGATAATAAGGACGATAATAACGATGATAATGACGATATAAACGACGATGATTATGACAAAATAACGACGATATTATCGACGATAATTATGTGGATAATAAGGACTATAACAACGATGATAATGACGATAATAACGACGACATTAAAGACGATGATTATGACAAAATAACGACGATATTAATGACGATAATTATGAGGATAATAAGGACAATAACAACGATGATAATGACGATATAAACGACGATGATTATGACAAAATAACGACGATATTAAGGAAGATATTATGAGGATAATAAGGACGATAACAACGATGATAATGACGAGATTAACGACGATATTAACGACGATAATAACGACGATAATAACGACGATATTAACGACGATAATAACGACGATATTAACGACGATAATAACGACGATGAAAAGAAGATAATGACAATAATAACGACAGTATTAACGATGATAATTATGACGATAACAACGAAGATAATGATGATAATAACGACGACATTAACGACGATGATTATGACAAAATAACGACGATAATAACGACGATAATTATGAGGATAATAAGGACGATAACAACGATGATAATGACGATATAAACGACGATTATTATGACAAAATAACGACGATATTAACGATGATAATAATAAGGATAATAAGGACGATAACAACGATGATAATGACGATAATACCGACGACATTAACGACGATGATTATGACAAAATAACGACGATATTAACGACGATAATTTTGAGGATAATAAGGACGATAACAACGATGATAATGACTATAATAACGACGACATTAACGACGATGATTATGACAAAATAACGACGATATTAACGACGATAATTATGAGGATAATAAGGACGATAACAACGATGATAATGACGATATTAACGACGATATTAACGAAGATAATAACGAAGATAATAACGCCGATATTAACGACGATAAAAAAAGGATAATGACAATAATAACGACGATATTAACGATGATAATTATGACGATAACAACGAAGATAATGACGATAATACCGACGACATTAACGACGATGATTATGACAAAATAACGACGATATTAACGACGATAATTATGAGGATAATAAGGACGATAACAACGATGATAATGACGATATAAACGACGATGATTATGACAAAATAACGACGATATTAAGGAAGATATTACGAGGATAATAAGGACGATAACAACGATGATAATGACGAGATTAACGACGATATTAACGACGATAATAACGACGATAATAACGACGATATTAACGACGATAATAACGACGATATTAACGACGATAATAACGACGATGAAAAGAAGATAATGACAATAATAACGACAGTATTAACGATGATAATTATGACGATAACAACGAAGATAATGATGATAATAACGACGACATTAACGACGATGATTATGACAAAATAACGACGATAATAACGACGATAATTATGAGGATAATAAGGACGATAACAACGATGATAATGACGATATAAAAGACGATGATTATGACAAAATAACGACGATATTAACGACGATAATTATGAGGATAATAAGGACGATAACAACGATGATAATGACGATATTAACGACGATATTAACGACTATGATTATGACAAAATAACGACGATATTAACGACGATAATTATGAGGATAATAAGGACGATAATAACGATGATAATGACGATATAAACGACGATGATTATGACAAAATAACGACGATATTATCG